>SNQJ01S0019827.1:73578-83845 GCA_010110895.2 Picea sitchensis
CTTCCACTCACTATCCCTCCTTCGCACCTCACCCTGTTACCTCTTGTAATGTGTCTTCCACTCATGCTTATGTCATTTCCCCTTTCTTCTTCCACCTCTCGCCTTCTGTTGTCTATATCCCATGTCACCTCCACCTTAGTTGGTCAACCCCACCTCGCTCAATCACCGGATCACCCCTTATGCCTCCAAGTCACCTTCTTGTTCCACTTCACTTCTGCACCTTTACACCTTAGCGCCCATGTTTTGTCTCCCTCACTTTCCCAGTCACCATTCTTCAACTGCACCTTACACTTGGCTGCCAAACATGTACTGTAAGCCTACTGAGCTTGCACCAATCAATTCACCAACTCCTCTTCATCAACTCCACCTTCATCCACCTTCATGTCTCCCTTTCAAGCATGCAACAAAGCATAGATGATGAAGGAGAGGCTGCCACGTCTTCTAGGTGCAAGTGTTGACTCTGCTCAATCAAATCCCGATGAAGTAGTTAATGAAAGCATGGAAGGTGGGTGAGACATCGTATCCTTCCATAAATAGAAGGCCGAAGAGGGAAAAACCATGGAAGAAGGATGTCATTCCGGTCTGACCAGAGATTGCGTCTAATAGAAGACTGCATGGGCAGTCTGACCAACGTCTGCATCTGCAGCCTGACAGAGAAGCTCATCAATGCAAAGATTTGAAAGCATGACAGGATCACCTCAGGCAATCAGAGCGAGTTCAGAGTATATGTAGGCATTTTTTCCATTTTTTTTAATGTCAATGTAGAGCTAAGCTCCCGCATGTAAAGTTTTAGTAAAGCCCCTGGTTCTCTGGTTATGTATTGCATTTTGAGACTTCTTGTTTAATGACAATTAGCCTTCTTTTCCACCTCTTTTGCCTCTGATATTGAAGGTTCAGGCATGCATGATCTAGTTGAGTTTTTGTAATCATGTTGTGATGTATGTTTGATTTCAGTATTTTTACAGCGTCTTCAGTTTCCTGAAGTTTTGGATCCAAGAGGATCTTGTATTCGAATCTTTTCCTCCTTAGGCTGCTAGAAGACCGGATGTCCATAGCAGTCCTTTACATTTTCTCGTCAAATTTTGCCCCCTACTCACCCTTACTACAACTTACTGACTGAAGTTAGATCAAGACCTCCTTTGCCTGTGCATATCAGTCCAGTTTTCTGAGTTAAAGAGATATTTTCTTGAGTTTACCTCCATTTGACCACCCTCAAATTTATTCATTGTGGCATAAAAACTGATGGGTACTGAGCGTACCTCTGCTACAATCCAGAGGTGACTTCTAGTGCTAATAAATCACATCAAGGTAATCCCATGAAAGTTTTGAGTTTGAATTTACATTCTCTTGCAGACATATCAATGATTATGAATGCATCATGTCATTGATTTAGGTGTCATATGAATGAATTAGTGAGATATTGGGATAAGAAAATTTACATGGAGATTTATCTCACTTGGTAGAAAAAGATTAGGAAATTTATTGAATCATTTGTCCTTTGAAATTATTGATAAAAAGTGCTTATGTTAGCTCATGGATTGGTATTGTCAATGAGACCTAGTTGTACTCCTTCTCATCCAATGACTAATATTTCTTATGTATCTTCCCTCTCTTTAGTGGTTGTGAAACACGTTGAGATGAGATCGATTAGTTTTATAACTGGTGTCATTTCCACACGTTTCAATCATTGCAGCCTTGAATATTCAAAGAAGTTTTTTATCAAAAGCATCAATATTACCACGATCAACTATGGTGTCATGATCATATGATATTTTTAGTTATTTTCTTAGCTCATGGACTAAGAAGTATTTCATCAAAAGAATCAATATTACCATAGTCATATATGGTGTCATGATCATATGCTATTATTATCTCTTTTCTTATCATTCACCGAAGAATCAGCTGCAGACACTACAAAGAACTGTCAAAAGTCGGGAAGAACATAAAACAATTTGTTTTCCAATACCCTGTAGCTTGACAACATCAAGTCAAGAATCTATAACAATATATATTATGTGGTCATATCCAACTGGTAAGTTTGAAATCTCAGATACCCCACTCTATATTGTGTACATAATATTCTGCAAATTGTAGGTTTGGTCCTCTTATGAGCTTGAGAACAAGCACCACTTAATTACAATATTCAAGAAAAAATGATGCTAACAATGACTCAAATTAAAAGCACCAAATATTTACAATCCAGACTCAATTAGTTTAGTCTTATTTAGGCATGGATACCATTCCCATTCCCATTTGAGTAATAGCTGTGAGGTGGATTCCTTTTCATAACACCATTAACATGGCCATTCACAATGCCATTTCCAACACCATTTGATGCAGGCCCATTAACAAATAACAACACCAATTACACTTCCATTTTCAAACCCATTCCTTCCAGGCGATGTAGGAGTTCTTCTATTATCATCAACATGTGGAATTTGACCCAAATTTCTTGGTTTGCCAGGGTTCTTCAAATATGAATCAAGTTGTGACATGTGAAGAAGGAGATAGCACTAGGTTTTATGAGGGTATAAACTCTAGGGTTAGTATTTGTGAGGTTTAATCCTATGCATACGAAGGTATAGTCCTAGGGTTTCAAACTTCCAAGTCTTGTTGGCTATCTAAATTCCCATTTAAGGTGTTACTTGACTCCATTTTCCCAATGAAACGGGACAACACTAGTCTTATGATTGCAAGTAATACAAACTCTCAATTAATACTCTCTCTCACTCAAAGGATTGTTGTTAGATATTGTATTGCATCTTCATTCTTATTGTGGCTCAACGCCTTGAATCCCAGTCCATTTATTGGTTGTTGTCATAAATTCTATTACAACCACTAGGGCTTGAGCATATTGCAAGTAATTAGCTTAATTCCACGATATTGCATGCGTACAATCATTGTTTAACATCTCATACATATTCTACTCACTAAATGGCATATTTTGTAATAAGTATTTCCTGATTTTAGGACTGCTAACTTCTTGTTGTTACAATTCAAAATATTGTTGAAGCACATTGTCTTTTATCATAAGTTTTATTACAACAACCTTTTCTCTTTGATGGCTAGTGTTCTGGGGCTTATTTTCAATGCTTAGACTTGTTTATTGACATTAAAAGCAGTGGAACACCTCACACACATACACATGGTCAATTATCATGTAGTGACTATAACATCACAACAAAAGAACATGTAGAACACTCCCAATTAGTAATAAACCAACGCACTAAGTGTGTCACCATAGCACTAACCCAGTCGCATATATTTCCTCCTAGAATCCAGTCACATGGTACCCCCTATATGGGTTGTTGAACCCTGTATGAAAAGTAATACCACTTCATATTAACCAACTAAAAAACCAAAACTATTGGTCCACATGTATAATAGATGAATAATTACTTCAAGTGTAGAAATGAAGTGTCCTTCCAAAGAATATCTACCTCTAGCATGAAAATAACACAGGGATATTCAGTTTGTGGGTCAAAATCTATTTTGTTATCCCCCACCATTTCACAAACCTGCCATAATCAATAGAAAGAAGAGTACAAATCAGACTAAACTTTGGAAAAAAAACCACCCCATTCTTTTTCTTCAACCAATAATTTGCAACTAAATGATGGTCATCAACAACAACAAACTTACAGAAGGAGAATACTCAATCATATAAATTTTCATTTCCATTCTCATATCCTACTAGGAGCTCAATTATCAATTGTTAAAGGGATAAAAGAATTACAAATGTAAATTTTCCTTAAAAATTATAAGCTGAAAGGAATCCTGAATCTTAATTAATAAAATAAATGTGAAGTGAATTTCAAATAAAATTCAAAAGGAAAAGAAAATAAATATCATGGGGGGCATCAAAAGGTATTTTAAGGATGAAGGTGGGGAATTTCATCTCTACTATTGTTAATTGAGAAAATGCATTGCAAGTAGAAGGCTGAAGCACTTGAAGCTTTTAAAAAAATGAAAACCTATAATCTCTCAAAACCAACATCCCATCAAATTTAACCAGATTCAATCTTTTGAAGTTTTCCATTGATTCCTCCATTCAGGGCATTGGAATTCATTCTTTTCCATGGCTTGCTAGATTCATGGGCACTGGAGGTTGAATTCTCCCTATTTTCTTAGATTCATGGAAATTTCATTGCTCGGGCTTCCTTGAGTTTGGGTACATGAGAATATTTCTCAAATTTGAGTAGAGGAGTTGAAAATTTGAAGCTTTCTCAGTTGTTTGGAGGATTAAGATTGAAAGATATGTGGATGATATTCAATTCCTAGTGTTTAATCAATTATTTACATTGGATAATGTGAGTTGTAATGGAGTTCTTGGGATACCAATAAAAGGAGAATTTCACAATATAACAAAATTTAGAGTAAGAAATGAACAATGGATGAATACCACCATTATATTAGGTTCCTAATCTTTCGAAAGTAGGCCCTGAAACTATGTGGATATACACAACATAAATGCATTTTTTTTTTTCACTATGGGAAGTATATACTGTCTTAACAAGCCTTAAAATCACATGGAAACATGCAAGACATATGAGTATTAGTTTTGTCTCTTTGATTACTCTAGCCTTTGGGTTTAAGGTTTCCTTAGGTCATCTCATCTAGATTTGTTTCTAATATATACCAAAGCATAAGGCAATGTAATGAATGTTATAGGAACATCTCAATTCTATATTCTTTCTATGTCAATTCAAGGCACCTTGGGGTGGAGGGATTCATATTGCAATGCCACAACAACATTACTAAGATGATTGAATTAAACAAGATTTACCACAATGTCATCAATTTCTTATCATATGGGATCATCATCGATCTTCTCTGATCGTCTTGTTCTAAAAATCTCAAAGACTTCAATGTCAGAGGTAGGAGGAATTATGCAATTTTTGCAAACTTTGTCCATTTCTCTTACTGCAAGAACACACCAGATTGTGCTCTGCATATAATGTAAATCAGAATTGAAATTTTCATTGAATAAACTGTAGGGGAAGGCTTTGCAGTATTATTTTCAACTTTCAAGTTCAACCATTCAGATCCTATTTTAGAATTTTGAGCTTTGGGTAGGTTCAATTGTTTTTTTTTTCCAATTTCTAGTTATGCATATAAAATTGTCTATTTGAAGTTACTAGGAATGGATTAGGTTGTATCTTTGCATGTTCATGAATAAGCAATTTTTTTAGGTTTGGCCATTGCTAGTGTTCTTTAAAATTAAGTCAGTGACTTCTCTGAAGTCAGTATGTAGGGTCAAATCCCATTTGAAGATTTATCAAGTCTTGTTTGTTGTGGCCTCATGCTTATGCATAGGAAGGCTAGTTTGTTTTTGTTGCCTTACCTTGTTGTTTGCTTAGTATAGGTTGTACAAAACACAATGCATGGTGGCCTTAATCATATATTCTATTGGCTTGCAATGGTTCTATTTAATAGTTATATTTTCAAGAGGTTTGTTTGAGGAGAGAGATGAGATTTAAGAATGATTTAGGCAATTCTCTCTATTTTTGCAATCTGATTGTGTATTATTTTGCATCCTCCATTGTTAATTATGGTTTATTGTTGATTTAAAACATGAATATCTACCTATATTATGTGAGAGGCACACAACATCAAAGTTGAGCTCATATGAAGATTTGCAAACAATCAACTCCCTTGGCTTCCGAGGAGAATCTTTAGCCAGTATGACTTTTGTGGCACATGTGACTATTACAACAATAATGGAAAGTCAAACACATGGATACAGGTAACCCTCATTACAGTTCTCTTTAATGCTTTGATTTATGTTACAGGTAACCTTCATTACAATTCTCTTTAATTCTTTGGCTTATGTCTTTTTATGTTGTAAGGGATATTAATATCTAGAAAATTACTAAATAATTTCTAGATATTTAATGAGGAGAACCATCCATTTGTTGTTGGGGACAATCATATTATTTCCATTGTTCTTCATATTCCTTCTACATTATTGTATTTCAGAGTATCTTACAAGGAGGGAGTTATGGAGCAAGAGCCTCGCCCTTGTGCAACAGTGAAAGGGACTCAAATAATGGTAACTATAGTCAGACTTGAGTGGATAGTTTGATGATGTTAGCTTTTATTCTCTCCTCAAAATGTCCTTTTATAGGCATGTTTCCTAAAAACAGATGTATTTTCCTATTTCTTTCTTACTCATTTTAGAGTTTTTTAGGCTGAACTTTAGGTTGAGAATATTTTCTATAACGTGGTTGCTCGTAGAAAATCATTCAAGAATTTAAGTGATGAATATGAACGCATTTTAGATTTTATCAGTCAGTATGCAATTCAAAAAATCAACGTGAGCTTTTCCTGTAAAGAGGTCAGTTTTTTGCATTAGTTCAACTCTTTTTCTCCCATTGCTTGGTGTTTTTTGGGGGTTCTCGAATTTTTAGATGCACTCAGCCAGAACTTTCCTTTTATATTTTTTTGTAGCATGGTGACATCAGCGCAGATATTATGGTATTGGGTGCAATCCTTTCCATATTTTCTGATCTATATATATTTTGGAAATTAGAGTGTATAAATATTACACTATATTATTTTGTCAATATGTTTAGATTACTAATTCTTTTATTGAATATAAAACATAGTTATATTTTAAATCATAGACTTTCTAACTCATTGTGGAAGGGAAATGATGTTGTTCTAAAGTAGAAAAAAGATGCATTTTTAGAAAAGTGAGCACTTTTATTTGTAGGAACAAATTTGATGAAATATGTAATCAAGAGATGTGAGCTTTGCACTTTTTTCTGCAGTCTAGTTCATATTATTAGGAAAATGATTCTGAAGACTTCTTTTTGTCACTATAAATCTATAACTGGCATGGTTGTACTTATATAAGCAGTGAACACAAGGTTTACAATTTTCTGCTCAAGGAAAAGATAATCTTGTATTTTATTTTATTTTATTTTGGAGAAGCTTCATTGTGTCCTGAAGCAGCAAGTTCATTCTTCCCCAATCCAAGAGTTTTATAATTAATGTAGCTAGATTTTGAATTTTGACATTCAAATCAAAACCTCTTGGCTAAGAAGTTGTGAGTGCAGGGTTGTCTAATCCACCAAAGTTTCCCAAGACTTGCACCTGTCGCCAACTGAAAACGCAAGTACATGCACTAGAACAAGTGGTCCTTGAGTGGCAAAATGTCACTAGGGAGACTTGAGCCTTAGCAGGGACATTAAAAACACCTTGATTTCACTGTCCATGCAAGCCCCTATTGACAATATTGTATTTAATTGATAAATATGAAATATTGAACATGTCCTTGACTCTTCCCCATAGAATTGGACTTTTCTTGATCAAACCTAATATTGAGCATGCCAACTCCTAACTATTATGTTATTTAGACAAGATAAGATAAGATAATTTTATTAATGTCCAACATTTGACAAAAAAGGTCAATGGGACATAAAAGTTAAAAGTACAATCAGTGATATCAATTTTTATGGGTTCCCTAAGCTATGATGGTAGCATAAAGAAAAATTTAACATGACCTAAATATTATATCAAACAAGAGGAATAGAAGAGAGTGCAAGAGAGCATCTAGCAGTCTGTAAGACAAGATAAAGAGGAACATGGTGAGGTGGAAGAAGTATTTGTGGTGGATTCAAGCACTGAGAAGGATCAAATGCATTATCTAATGATGTTTGGGGAGTACCTAGGGGTGAGAGGACTTGGTTGGATGATCTTGGGAGGCATTTGAGAAACATGAGTAGACCTTCTATGTAAGAGAGTGACAACATGGCAAGAATCGAAACCTAGTTCCTTCCTTCATCAATAGAAGGAAGAGAACTTTGGAGCCCTAGTTTTATACATCACATGTTATGGATTTGCATAGTTTCAAAATACCTTCAGCAAACAAACATATATTCTTACAAATTACCTCCCTCTCAGGTATTCAACTATATCAGGAAGGAGGTTGGATCTTGAAATAAAGTAATAAAAAAAAAATTTGCAACAGTTGAACCAACAATAGCTCATGCATGGTCACCAACAAATTTGATTGCTCTTGTTTTGCATCTACAAGTTCATGTCAATGGATATCTACATCATTCTTGTATGGATTGAGTACAGAGAATTCTATGTATCTTGTTTATTTTCCAATGATCACTTTGGCAATGCAATTTTGTTTTTTACAAAATTCACTAGAGTAGTTATGGTATGTCATAAACAAAATTATGGGAAAACTCAAGGCCAACATAATTTCACTTTGAAAATTCACTTGGAGACAAAACAAAACTATTGGTCAAAATATTGCAAGTAGGGAGGAAGCACTAAATAACAAGAAAGGTATGCCATACATATAGTAAGGGCCAAAATTTCAAAAAGGTATCAGGGATTGGATCACCTCATTCATGTTGAATAACCTCAACTGGCAGAGCTAGTATCATCTAGTTCTTTATTTTGAAGTACAACCACTTTCTCCTCATGATCATGTACTTCTTGCAAAATTTAACACTAAATATGAAGTATGTTTTAGCCTTCTTAGAGAACTACTTAGATTAGTACTGTACTTGTCTTTCTCTGAGGAAATTGTTACAATCTGGGATTTCAAGGTAGCATTCTCTTTCTTTAGAAATCTATCTAGCACTCTATATTCCTTAAGCCTCTCCTTCCAAGAAACCACTTTATCTCTTTTCATTCTGACCATGTTTTCATCCTTAGGATCACCAAGGAAACCTATCCTTATCCTTTTCCTTCTAGTGGATTCCTCTTATGTATCAGGTGCAATACGTTGATTGCATTTCTTGAATCTCTTCTTCTTTCAAAGAGTATTCTTAGGATATTCTTCATAGGTGAACTCATACCAAAACAAAAAATGCCCCCATGTTTTCTTCCTTTTCTTCAGTTCTTCAATGATGAGTAATTTAATCAAATCACAATGAAAAAGTATGGTCTCATCCTTAGCAGGATTGGCTTTGACATTGTTAGACATTTTTACTAGGCTTTGCCAAAGAAAATAGGGCATATTGAGTGGATGAGTACCTATGAAATGTTCCAATAATCTAATGTGATACAGGGAAGTTGAATTATACCTTCCCTCACAAGTTATATATCTTTGAATAAAAACCAGTAGTTCATTCCACTCCTTCCTTATGTAATCCCTTGGGACACTCTTCCCTAGTTTCCATCCTTAATGTCATGTAAGCCCTTGTAACAACCTTGACAAACAAAACCCTTGATGCGTACAACATTGTCTAAAGGATGGACAAACTATGTTTATTTTTCCAAATATGTAAAATGATTATATTACAGTTTAATGAACACATTTCCCTATTATTTTATATGGGTTTTATACTTTATCAAAAACAATTCCAAGACTTTACAAGTTTTTATAATTCATTGAAAAATTCGCCAAGATTTTACAAGATTTTATAATTCAGTGAAAGATTTGCCAAGATTTTACAAGATTATATAATTGACTAAAAGATTCGCCGAAAAATTATATATACATATCACATAATTGATAAAATAACCTTCATTTTTTCCTATGTATCATGGGGATTCACCCATTTATTATATATATAAATTTAGGGGGGGTTCTAAAAATCACCCCTGATAAAGGGTTTTTTTTATTCAATCGAAAAACTATTTTTATTTACTTGAGGGGGTTTATATAAAGGATAAAGATACAACTAATATTAATCTTAATTAAGAATATATATATAAGTAAATATAACAAAACAAAAAATAAAAAAACAAAACAAAAAATAAATAAAAGAAACATAAATAAATAAATAAACACATTAAAATTAAAATCAAAACCTCATTGAGGTAGTGAAAAACCCCACCATCGCGATAGATGAAAAAGTGGAGGCAAAAACCCCATGACACCAATAGAGGAGAGGCCAAAACCATGCAGCGACAAAGGAGAGAGGCCAAAAACCCCATCACAACACATGAGAGAGGACAAAACCACGCAGCGACAGAGGAATGAAGTCAAAACCACGCGATGAAAAAGGAGAGAGGCCAAAACCCCACGACGACATAGAAGAGAGTGAAGGCTATTTGTTTGCACTCTTTTCGTCGATGTGTGAGCAAAAAGTGAGTGCTTACATGCCTAGTTGGGCTCTGCTAGTCATGACAGCTGTATGGTAAAAGGTTAGAACGAAAACAACTAAACTATTAACAAGAATTAAACAAAAACTAAATAAAACTATGAGCATAGGAACAAAAATAAAACAAATGACAATGGACCAATATCACCAATGTATTAGCTAGTCTGATAGATGAAATCCAAAGATACACAAAG
>SNQJ01S0019827.1:92957-106462 GCA_010110895.2 Picea sitchensis
GTCCTACACCTCGGAGACATCAACGTATCCATTATTCCAATGACCTCCTTGATATATTTGTAAGGGCTTGACTTACATGACCTAACCTTAAGAAAAAATACGCACCAGAAAAAATGCCCTAACCTTAAGAAAAAATACACACCACCTAGAGCTTCATCATACGAGAAGTTCATGGATGAGAAGTTACTGGGATTTTTAAATATCATGAATCTTGTATAGGATTGAAAGGATATTGTAGTGATCAAGGAATTAAAGTGAGGATTCCATATCCACTTCCCTATTAAGCCGAATGAACAGAAAAACTCCATGCATTCACCTGGTGAGTGGAATTCAAACCCGAATAAAATTTTCCAATCTAAAGACAAACCAAGAGTAGGAACAAACCCAAAATTTTCATGAGAGGCTGTGCTCACAACAAATTACAACCTTTGAACATTTTTGTTTTCTCTCCATGCCACCAAATCCCAAGCCTTCATGCTTGGCCCTAGGTTTAACTATAAAGGGGTTTACAATCCCCTAGCTTCTCTTGCTTAGTTCTTGGCTATAGTAGCCCATTTTTATCATTAGTTTGGAGCCTATGCCTTTGGAGAAAGACAAAATATACTGCAAATATTGAACATTGGTAATTTTGTCTTCCACCCCCCCTAAATCATCCATCAATTAAGCTCATATTTTTCTTTGATATTCATATATTATTCTTTGAATGTGCCAAAAACATGTTCTCTTCATACAAGTGTGTTATGCATGATTTCATATATAGGTGTATAAGAAAAACCTAACCCCATAGGACCGCTTAAACACAATAGTTTTGTTGACAATTGAATCTGTTAGGGCCGAAACGACAACCTCACAAGGATACAAATCCTCCTAATTTTTTATAGAGATGGTGCTCCTCTTTGTTTTATGATATTCTTTCAATTCTAGATTTTCAAAATAATATAGGACTTTGAGAAAGTCCATAGTGGCATTCAAAGAAAATATAAAAGTTGCAGAAAATAAAATGTTTTTTTTTAAAAGAGAATTCTTGAGAGATGACCAGGAATCTCACACATCACATAAAAAAATAAGAAAAAATTCCTCACATCCATCAAAGTTAAACTAAATATTTTTTATCACACATACAAATAAAAGAAAGTGGTCTATACACATAAGATAACTTTAATAGAGTAGACACATGTGGAGCTCAAATGAAGAAAATGATAGATCAATCTCAAATATTTTATACTCAAAACTCCGAGTTATAAAACATCGTCAAAATTGATCCCGAATTAGTTCTCTTGGGATTTATGAAAAAATATTAAAGTTTTTTACAAAGATTCGAAATTAAAAATACATTTGTCCCAGGGACTGGGATTGGGGCTCCAACAGATCATAAAATCAAATATAAACAATAAGTGAGTTGTGGAGAGAATATGGTGGGCGATGACAGAGTAGAAAGACCTGGAAAGAAGACATGAATAAGTTATCATATTTTGGTTAAACCTTTCTAATCAAAGAAGTTGAGTAACTGGATGAAAAAATGATAAATAAAGAAAGATGTGATCAACATAAACTTACTATGATGGTATCTCTCCTCTTTTAATTGCTTGTTGTTGTCCTTTTATTCTCCTCATTGGTGGTTATAGGAACCGTCTCAACCGTTATTTCTTGGCCTTCTTTAGTTAATTTATCAATTGACTTCTTAAACAAATCTTCAATGTAACTTTTCATTGGCACAACATTTATTTCATGCCTAATTTTGATATTAAACAATTAACCTTCTAAATATTTTAGGTCATGAGAAATTCCATGTATTTCCTCCTCGATATCTTGCTTTTTCATAGAAAAATCAACCAACCAATTATCTATCTCTTCTTCGCAATATTCAATTATGCCATTAAATTTCTCAGTCGATAATCCTTTCAGTATCTCCACTTGTTCATCAAATTGTTGCCTTTTCATAAACATTGAATTTAGAATTAACTTAGGATCTTGCACCTCACAAGTGCTTCCTTCCAAATCTATCTTTGCGAGTCTTCTGAATAATTCTTCTCTTTTCACTATGACTTTGTTGCATTCTTGGACAATGTTATTCAAATTCTTGATCTTTTCTTTCCAACGGACATTCAGCTATTTAATTCGACTTGGAGAAGGCATATCCTCTTCTCTCCTTTTCAATTCTGTCATGTTTAAGAATTTTATCCCAAACGGTAAAACAATATCTGTGTAGAATCCTTCTTCATTCTTTAAATCAAATTTGAGATATTCATGAAATGCATGTGCCCTTGAACTGAAAGAAACAATATTTTTTTTTGATACCTCCCATGCTTCTATTATCAATGAAATTATCTTTTTAACACTTTTCTCAGCATAACTACAGACCACTGTGAGAAAATTTGAAGATACCTTTAATTTAATACCGGGTGTAGTTGGTTTGACCATTGTCAAAGGACTGGCCAGGATTGGAAGAGGCATCAAGGAAGTTTCCAATTCTTTGATATTCTCCTTTAATTTGGAATTCTCAGCCTTTAAACCATAAATAGAGTCGTCGAGCGCATCCATGGTTTCCCTATGGGTTCTGGAAATATGGGACGGTCTCATATACTTTAAGTCGACCTCTCAGTGGGCCTTTCCCTTTTTATTCTTCTGGTCACTTATTTATACAATCAAATTTTTAGATTCTTTATAAAAAACAACACTTTGAAAAGTGAATGATTCTTCTTCACTAAAGGTCTCATTTCCAATGACTTCCAATAAAGAATCTCGTTGAGCCATATTTTCCAGTTTTTCTATTGCAGGAAACATTTTTTCAATATCTTCTTGTAGTTCCATATCCTACAAAGAAAAGCTTTGGATTCCATTTTCTATATTATTATCTTCTTCCTCTTACACCATTTTTTTTCTTTTCTTTCTCACAGGCAACTTGTGTGAACTCTCAATTTTTCCAGGGGTATGATTCTTCTCCCCCCCTCCACTAGAACTATTGTTGACAATATTTTTAATTGGGTGGGCCGTTGGAGAACTGTTCCTAGATGTAGTATTCTTGGGAGTAACAACTGGAGATTCAGCACTTCTTTCACTAGGACCTTTCCCCCTTTTCTTGTAAATATAATTACTTCTAAGTAATGTTTCTAAATCACCAACATTATGTATATGAGTGCTTTGGTTGTTAACCTGTTCTTATTCATTCAAGACAGTTTGAATGAAAGAGTTATTGAACCCCACTGAAAGCATATGCCCAACAAAGATTTTTTCAGATCAAAACCTTTGATCTTTTAATCATACTTTAAACTCACATTGTTAAAATGATTTGCAAATTCATCAATTTTATTTATATTTCTAAACATGAACTCTCCAATCTTCCATGGAAGGGGAATAAACTGATTTTTTCTTTTTTCATGGAAAAAATGTAGCTAGAAGTTATATTTCCTTGCCACCTATGTAATGAATAGTTTATCAGATACATGATATGGGAGAAAATAAGGATTCTCTTTCTAGCAAAATATCCTTATGATACTGTGATTCTCCATTTTTTCTATTGTCCTCTTTTTCTCTAAAAATATGGTAGCTTGATCAGATATCCTTGGAGTGTTTTCACCCAACAAAATCTCTTTTAGGACTAAAAAAAAAATTATTATAAACATCATAGAAAAACATAGGGGTCATAATGTCAGATACCAAAAGGTAACTAGATATGTTTTGCAATTCACCCTGTTACTAATGGTTAAGTTTGGGAATTGACAACAATGCACAATAGAAAATATCAAATAAGAGGCCATTAATAATTTTCTGTCTTTTTTTATAGTGTGATAATTGGGAGGAGATTTTGATAGAAATGATTTTTCCCCAATAAAAAATGGCATGTTCATGTACTATAAAATACAAAATATATAAAATCATGCGAGATATAGAAGCAGTTTTTTCTTGACCCGTCAACCTGGTAAATAGCCATGCAATTTCTCAATGGGTTTTTTTTAAAGACTCAACCTCAATTTTGGTTATGTCTGTTGGGATAGATGCATGATTCTACAAATATTATGGCAGGAGTTCAAGAACATTTTTATATTTCTTCAAGAATTCTCAGTGATCTTCACCTTTGAATCTAAGATTCGACTCTAGCAACTTTAACATCTTGTGAAAAACTTGAGGTGAAAGAGAAATTGTAGAATGATACTGAAGTTGTATAATTCTTTGAATTGGTACATACTTTTACACGCACCATGCAACAAGTTACTTACAATCAAAAACCTTAGGAACACACCCAACACGAGTGATTCCAGATGCCAAAATTACATCTTTCTATGCAGGAGGAGAGGAATAATACAAACATGATTTTGACCACTGGAAGTTATGGTCTTCACGACCAAATATATTCCGAGTATCACCACAAAAATGCTATCTACTTGATGCTACCATAGGTTGATGAAACTATTTCTTCAACTGAACAATAATCTCAAATAAATATTTTCAGAAAGATAATGATATTTAATCCCTTGGAAAATGTATATTTAATGAGATTTAATGCGTAATTCCTCGAGCCTTTCTCCATTAATGAAGATCTTTTCGGTTCTTGCACAACAATTGTTATCATTAAACAATACTTAATGCATATCGGGAAAAGAAACAAAATGGTTGGGACAGATGAGAGAGAAATCAAATATAAAAAATTTATGAACCCGCCAACCCGTGGTTGTACAGATGATCAAAAATATAATGAGTGTAGAGGAAAGGTCGGTCGGACTTGCATGTAAGAGGAATGAGATACTTTGGAGCTTGGAACCTGCGATAAGGATGATTGTCGAAACGTATATCAAAGAACTTGGGGTGCAAAGTGAAGGTCATAAAAAATGGAGTGAGGGATCAAACCTCCGAACCCATGAAATTGAAAAAATGGCTAAGTGTTAAAACAGACTTATGAAATAATCAAGTGGGTAGAAATGAAGGCCCGCCAACGTGTGAACCCATTAACCCACAAAACTGAAATATGATTAAGTATAGTAACCAAAAAGGGAGAAAAGAAGGGAATAAATAAAAAGGGAACAAGGGAAGGTGTAGAAGAGGGAAAATAAATGGAGTAAAGAAGTAGGGAAATTATAATGTGGAAGGAAAGAAAGGAAGCAAAAAATGGTCTCAACAACTGGATCCAACTGTGGGATGATAACCCCCTATGGGTTTTCAAGAATCCAAAATATTCATAACCAGATGCTTATATCCTTTGGGATATGGAGTCGAAAATTAAGGATGTACAAAATAAATAAACAAAAACTATGTACAAGGAATTGAGAAAATTATAGGCGAAGAAACTTTTCAAATGTTTCCCATTAACATGCAACATTAACATTTTACCCTTCATATATTTGAGCATATAAGAATTAAAACCCATAATATTTTCAATGATATATGGTCCAACCCAAAGTTCTTTGAATTTTGTGTGCATCGATGGTTTCTCCTTAGCTTTGTTCTAGAGTAACACTAGTTCACCTTTTTGAAAATTCTTTATGGTTGCACTCTGATCAAAATATTTTTTGATACTTTGTTGTCTCTGAGAAGTTCTATATAAATAATTACTTTGTTCTTCTGCCAGTTTCAATAATTGGTTCACTCTCTTTTGCATAGGCGAGCTGTCTTCTGCATCCTCTGTATTGACTACACAATTCATGGCATTTAAATCGAGGCTAATTGGATTTTTTTCTTCTTTCCCATAAACTAACGTATACAAAGACATCACAGTGCTATCTTTCGGAGTCATTTCTCTCACCCACAAAGCATCGGTCAATTTCAAATGCCAATTCTTTTGGTTCATATCAATAGTTTTCTTTAATATTTGAATGAGTGGCTTTATTGGTGGATTAATCTGCAATACCATTCCCTTGTGGATAATAATTTTATGAATGCCCCATCACAATCCCATATTCTCCACAAAATTCTGTAAAATTTGAACCAATGAAAATTGAACCATTGTCAATAATGAATTTTTTCGGGACATCAAACCTTGATTAAATAGTATCTTTGAGAAACTTAATGAACTCTTCAGAATCAACCCTTTTTAATGCTACTACTTCCAACCACTTTGTAAATAATCTGTAGCGGTGAGGATGTGTGTGTGTGTGTGTGTCATTCGCTTGATTTCAGATTTATTGGTCCAACACCATTGAGTCCCCATTGGGAAAATGGTTGTTTTATAGATATAGGATGTAATGGCATTGCATATTTTTTCATTTTCCTTGAAAAATGTTGACAAGATACACACTTCCTTATGGTATCATATGAGTCCTTAAAAAATGATGGCCAATAAAACCCATCTCTTATTATTTTATGGGTCATGGCAGTAGGCGCAAAATGTCCACCACATATACCTTCATGGAATTCTTTCATCAATTCTCGAGCTTTCCTTTCATCAACAGATCTCAACAATATGCCATCACAGTTCCTCCTGAACAATATATCAACAATCAATACATATTTATTTGACTTCATTTTCAATGTTCGTCTCTCTTTAGGGTTCATGGTGCCTAGAGATTGTCTAGACCTCAAGTAGAATATAATATCTTTAAACCATTCTGAAACTGCCATGGGTTCTCCTATTGAAATTGAAATTACTCTATCCAAAGAATCACTATCTGTAATGAGCTTACGTAAACCTTTTCCTTTAACTTATTTTAACGGCTTAATTTTAATATCATATTCTTGAATCTTTTCCATCCAATTTTCCCATTTTCATTTTCTCAATTGTTGATTTAAAAGCATATTCACATGAGAGGATGGAACATATGCAATGACATGAGAATTTAATATATAACTCTGAAAGTGCACCACTTCTTTTACAAGAGACAAGGCTTGCTTCTCCAATTATGAATATCTTAATTCATAATCATGAAGGGTCTTGATCATGAAACTAATTGGCAATTATTCACCCTTGGAACTTCTCCGAGTAAGAACATATGCCACAACCATTTTTGTAGTGAATGAATAAATGATGAAGTCTCTTTGAAAATCTTGGCTAATGAGGACTGGAGTTGTACTAATTTACTTTTTTATATTATTAAAATATTCTTGTGTATCCACTGTCCATTCAAACCTTTGGTCCTTTTTCAACAATGAATTGATCGGCTTCACAATACTTGCATAGTCAGGGACAAATCTTCGTACAAAGTTGATTTTTCCAAAATATGATTGAACTCCCTTCTTAGATGATGGGGGGTTGAGTTCATTTATATATTTAACTCTCTTTGGATCAATATAGATTCCTTCCTTGCACAAAATATGACCCAATATTTTTCCTTCAATTACAACAAATAAACATCTTTTTGGAGTTAAAGAAACACCATATAACCTACACCTGTCAAAAACTTTCCTCAGGTGATGAATGTGATCGCTCCTTGTTTTTTAGTGTATCATTAAATCATCTTGGTAGTCCATCATGAATTTTCCTATCAATCCCTCAAAAGCATGATCCATATCTCTCTGAAATGTAGCTCCAATATTTTTTAAACCAAAGGGAATCTGAGCATATGCATATGTATCCCAAGTTGTTATGAAAGATGTCTTTGCTATGTCTTCCTCAACAACTAGAACTTGATTATAACCAGAAAAAAAACATCTCACGTGGACATGCATGTTGATCCCCTAGCTTGTTGGAGGAGAAATTCCATGTTAGTCAAATGATATTTATCCTTCACACTTGATTTATTAAGATCCTTTAAATATACACACATATGAATTTCCCCGGTCCTTTTTCTCATAATCATGATATTTGAAAGCTAGTCAGAATGCCTAATGGGGTATATTATTCCACCTTTCTTCAATTTTTCCAATTCAACCTTTACCAGTAGTTTTAATTTGGGGTTCATTATTCTTATATTCTACTTGATATGATTTCCCCCTTCCCTCAAGGGAATAATGTGTTGAAATATTGTTTTATCATATGCCTTCAAATCATCATAACTCCATGCGAACACATCAAGATATTCTTTAAATAGTGTGACATATTGAGCAACTTCATCAATTGTGCAATAAACTCCCAAATTGACATATTTTGGGGAACTATCATTTCCAATATTAATCTTTCTTGTTTCTTCAACTTTTCAAAGTGATACTGCTTTGAGGAGGTTTTTAGCATGATCATCTCTTGTAGAAAGAGAATCGGATTGAATACAATTCCTCGGGACAACAATTATCTCATTATCCTCCTCTTCATCATCATTCATCAAGAAATTTTCCAATTCTTCATCATTCTCAAATACTTGTAAATACTCTTGATTGTCATATACAGAAGGTCAAAATATTATTTTTACTTGAAAATATGTTTTTCTCTAAACATCATCTGGGTTCGATAGTGAATCTTCCAAATCTAATGAATCCTCCTTCTGATTTTTATCCCTTGGGATGAAAGATATGTTGAAAGAGCTAAAGGCTTCCATCAATTCATTAACTCTTTTGAAATATAATTCGAGTCTTTCCTTTTTAATATTATAGCTATGGGTAACTTGATTTATTACCAACTTAGAGTTTCCAATCACAATTAAATGTTCTATCTTCATTTCTCATGCGGGAATCATTCCTTGAATCAAATCTTCATATTCTGACTCATTAATGCTGCACAAAAATTCAAGTCTGATAGCATGTGGATGCACAATATTTTCTAGGTTTATAAGGATGATTCCAACTCCACTCCTGGAATTTGAGCAAGCTCCATCAAATGACATCCTCTAGTGAACTTTAAAATTATGCTTTTGATTCTCCATGTCTTCAATCTGCTCCATGTCTAGGATAGCATAGTTTCCAATTCCATCTTCTATACAATACTCTTCCATTAGTTCATTATCCTTCTTTTTGAAGGAAAATGACCTCCTCAGTTCATGAGGGACCTTAATCATTCCTCCTTTATATGGAAGCGTCATGAAGCTTACATCATTCATTATGTAACCCTCGATCATAGATGAAAAATATATTCTGAAGACAATTCCATATGCAGGAGAAAGATCTACCACAACAATATTGAAAACTGTAATAATATGGGGAGACGTCGTGATCCAAGCATAAAAATATTTGATTTCCCCATAAGCTGGCACCTGTTTGGAATCAATTGCATATATGATTCCACTTGTTTCATAATATTTGGTGCAACTCATACCTAATAACTCCATGGATGGTACTGGAATAATATTATTGGTCGTGCCAGTGTCAACTAAAAAATTATGAAGTTCAACATCATGAATTTCAATTGAAATATAAAAAGATGGGACTTTACATCTCAACTTGACGGTTGATGTGTTTTGGATTTTCTTTGGACTTATAACAACAACCTCCATTCTTCCAGATGGATCATCCAACATTCTCAAAATATTTTCCCTCTCTTGAGGGATCTTTACCACTTCTATAAAAGGAAGAGTTATCCTCGGTTTACTCAAATCCTCTACAACATTGTATTTCATTTGGGGAGGGTTTGACACTAGGTCTTTCTTCTTGATTCCAGTTTTATTTGTCACATTTTTTTGGCCTCTTTCTCATTCACCTTTTCTTTATATTTTTCTTTAATTATTTCCTTTTCTTTTCGGAATCATCTTTATTTTTTTATTTATTTACAAAATCTTGTGTTTGGGAGACATTCTCTTGCGAATCAGGGTCATTGTCACCTTCTTAAAATATATACACGGATGTCTCACATCTGTCCGTATGTACAGTTTCAAAATTTTCATCAGGTAAATAATCATTTTCTTGCTCAAGTATTTGCTCATCATATATCTCATCCAGAACAAGTACATTTGGGATTGGTTGCGTGGGAACCCTTTGTCTTTGTTGATTATCATTGTTTTCAAACCTCATTCTTTTTTCTTGGGGAGGGTTCCTTCTTTTCTCTAGGACCAACATTCTCAGATTTTCTACATAATTATCACTCCTCAATATGGTTATCTCATTTTTCATTTTCCTGATGGTTCTATTCATTTGTTCAATATCAACTCTTTTCTTAGTTTCTTGTGTCGCAATAGGGTCTACCTTCACATATGGTATGGTTCCCTTAAAAAAACCTCCTCCAGTGGCTTGATTTTGAATTGGTCGCAACTTTTTCTCTTCATTCTTTCTCAAACTAGAGGCTCCTTGATCATCGATACTCAGGATAATATCGGGGTCAACACCCATATCAATCATAATTTCTTCCATCTTCATGGCTTTAATCATTTCTTCCTCCAAGGTATCCATTTGGGATGTTATGATAGCATATTTTACATTTGGGGGAATCACATTCTTATAACAACCAAGTATCACTAGGTCATTCGTCCTTTTATCTTCTAGAATCTTGCTCAGAGTTTTATTGAATCTGAGATTAAAATCTCATATTCTCTCATTCTCCCTCAAACCAATCTAGGTGAAATTAGTGAGAAGGGTATGATATGAAATTGTGGGAGAAAACATAGTTAGAAACATGGCCTCAAGGTCATTGAATGAACCAATTGACCCAATGGGTAATTTCGTATACCATTCGTAAACTCATCATGATAAGATTTGAAGAAACAACCTTACCATCACATCGTCATATTCAACACGATGAAAATCACATACATCAATAAATAAATCAAGGTGTCTTTTGGCATCAATTGTTCTGTCTCTGAAAAATTATTTAAAAGTACCCTTAGGGAGAATAGGGAGGTCATTTTTCTCACCTTGAAGATCGAGGGGGGGATCCCTTAATATTGTTCAGTTTCCAAATATTCACCCTTCTTTATTTCTTCCACTGCCTCCTCCACCTCCCTATCTTTATTCATGAAGTTCTCTTTGTGGTTCTTCTCGTGGTTCTTCACGCCACTCTTCATTTCTTCCCACCACATCTAGAGATATTTTAGAAATACATTTTTCACTTCCTAGAATAAACAGTTGCTTGCTTTTACTTCTGGTAATAGGTCCCTTGTATTCAACCAATTCAATTCTGACCTTGTTCTTGTGCTCTTCAAGCTTGTCTTTTGTTTCTTTGGTATTTTCATTCCTCTCTTCTCTGTCTATGGAGGATTTCTCTTTCTTCTTCTTGGACCAATGTCTGCCAAGATATTTACAATTATTCCCTAGTCTCGGTTGTCGTTATTACAAAATTATATAGTTGATGCAAATTTCTTCGTTGATCATTCAATCTAATTTCTAGGCGGGGTTGATCATCCTGGAGAAAAGTCAGGCATTTTTCAAAAGAATGTTAAACCAGATTTCAAATTTTCAGCTGGTTCCCCAGTATGGTCGCCAAAAATGTTGACGTTTGAATCCATTAGGACCGAAATGAAAACCTCACGAGGATACAAATACTCCTTCATTTTTATAGAGGTGGTACTCCTCTCTGTTTTATGATATTCTTTGAAATCTAGATTTCCAAAATAATATAGGACTTTGAGAAATTCCACAGTGGCATTCAAAGAAAATATTAAGTTGCAAAAAATAAAATGTTTTATTTAAAATAAAATAAAATTGAGAGATGACCAGGAACCTCACACATCACATATTTAAAACTAATAAGCAAAATTTCCTCACATCCATCATAGTTAAACTAAATATTTATAATCACATATAAAAATAAAAGAAAGTGGTATGTACACATAAGAGAACTTTAATAGAGTAGACACATGTGGAGCTCAATTAAAGAAAATGATAGATCAATCTCAAATATTTTATACTCAAAACTCAGAGTTATAAAACATCGTCAAAACTGATCCTGAATTAGTTCTCTTGGGATTTCTGAAAAAATATTAAAGTCTATTACAAAGCTTCGAAATTAAAAATGTATTTATCCTAAGGACTCGGATTGGGGCTCTCGTGGACCATAAAATAAAATATAAAAATAAGTGAGTTGTGGAGAGAAGATGGTGAGTGATGATAGAGTAGCAAGACCTGGGAAGAAGATAGGAAGAAGTTATTAGATTTCGGTTAAACCTTTCTAGTCAAAGAAGCAGATTAACTGGATGAAAAACTGATAAAGAAAGCAAGATGTGATCAACATAAACTTACTATGATGGTGTCTCTCCTCTTTTACTTGCTTGTTGTTGTCCTTTTATTCTAATTTTTGGTGGTTATAGGAACTGTCTCAACTATTGTTTATTGGCCTTCTTTAGTTAATTTATCAATTTCCTTTTTAAACCAATCTTCAATGTAACTTTTCATTGGTGCAACATTTATTTCATGCCTAATTTTGATATTAAAAAATTCACCTTATAAATATCTTAGGTCATGAGAAATGTCATGTATTTCCTCCTCAATAAATTGATTTTTCATAGAATAATCAATGAACCAATTATTTATCTCTTCTTCACCATATTCAATTATGCCATTAAATTTCTCAGCCGATAATCCTTTTAGTATCTCCACTTGTTCATAAAATTGTTTCCTTGTCATAAACATTGAATTGAGAATTAACTTAGGATCTTGCACCTCATCAATGTTTTCTACCAAATATATCTCTATGAGTCTTCTGAATAATTCTTCTCTTTTCAATATGGCTTCTTTGCATGCTTGGACAATGTTATTCAATTTCTTGATCTTTTCTTTCCAACAAGAATTCAACTATTTAATTCGACTTGGATAAGGCAGATCCTCTTCTCTCCTTTTCAATTATGTCATGTTTGAGACTTTTATCCCAAATGGTAAAACAACATCTGTGTAGAATCCTTCTTCATTCTTTAAATCAACTTGGATATATTCATGAAATGCATGTGCCCTTGAACCGAAAGAAACAAAAAAAAAATTGATACCTCCCATGCTTCTATTATCAATGACATTCTCTTTTTAATATTTTTCTCAACATAACTTCAGACCGTTGTGAGCAAACTTGAAGATCCATTTAATTTAATACCGGGTGTAGTTTGTTTGACCATTATCAAAGGACTGGCCAGGATTGGAAGAGGTGTCAAGGAAGTTTCCAATTCTTTGATCTTCTCCTTTAATTTTGCATTCTCAGCCTCTAAACCATCAATAGAGTTGTCGAGCATGTCCCTGGTTTCCCTATGGATTTTGGAAATCTAGGATGGTCGCATATACTTCAGGTTGGACTCTAAGAGGACCTTTCCCTTTTTATTCTTCTGGTCACCTATTTCTACAATCAACTTTTTATATTCTTTATCAAAAACAACACTTTGAAAAGTGAAGGATTCTTCTTCACTAAAGGTATCATTTCCTTAGGGTTTATACATTCTCTCNATTCTGTCCAGGGTGCACTTTGATTAGTGTAGGAAGAATGGCCGAGGGTGAGGAATGGTCTAGGCTCGGAAATCAAAAGCAATCCTTCTTCCTTATTTGAGAAGAATAGGGAAGATATCCCATTGTTGATGTTCTATAATAAGGGCAGATATTCTTTCATATCTCAAAGACGTGAGTGAAATATTGGCCCAAATGATTCAGTTTATTTTACCAATATTTTTTTGTGCAGGTTGGCATCAGATGATTGTTATGGAGACTGCCTGTCTCCAAATAGTAGAGATATACTACTATGGTGGATTTGTTCCATTGTTTGTGACTATGTGTCATGGTTTGAGTAGTTGCATACTACCTTGAAT
>SNQJ01S0019827.1:106544-128120 GCA_010110895.2 Picea sitchensis
CCAGTTGAATGGTCTATTGTTCTCAAGACCATACCTCCCTAGCTAGGAGGGAGTGTTAATATTATGGTAGCTTCGGGAGGTATGAACCTCTATTGTGACCTATGATGAGATTAGAATATTCTGGAAGGAAGCAAAGAAATGAAGGAAACCCTAGACAAGTTGTTGGTTGCAGAAATACATTTAAAATTAGTACCCAGAAGGAGAAGTCATCCCCAGTAAAACTGCCCAGAATACTATAAATACAGGGTGCGAGTTCTCATTATTCACATCTCAGCAATTGCAAAGAGAACTGGATCTGCACAGGGGCAGTAGCAGCTTGTGGGCAAGTCTTTGGGAAGGTGTGCGCTAGCCTCTGGGTGGTATTATATGATCAGCTTGGTTTCTATTCTTGCTTGGTGCATTAGCCTCTCTTGGCTATTGGATTGCTACCAAGATTCTCTTCTCTTTCAAGGTCAAGGTGCTTAGAGGGTGGCTTCGGCCTATGGTTGGGTGACGAGGTTATCATCAATGGTAAAACGATACCATTGAATCTTGTTGAGCCATTTTTTAAGGAGTTATTGTGTAACTTATTTATCTTGGAGTTGTACTCCATGCTCACATTGTGTACATGGTGTGTACTATTTTTCTATTATGATAATTTAAGAATTTGGATCATTACACATTGCTTGGAATTCATCTCAGAGGGGCACACTTGCCTTTGGCACTAGTTTGTTATTCTTCTTGTGGAGGGTGCACTTATTTGTGGAGCTATATTTATTTCTCTTGGAGCCATCATTCTATTGTATGAGGGTGCACTTCTTGTAAAGGGTTTCTATCTCTTGGTATTTAGTATTGTACTTGCTTTGGTAATTAAAAAAATCCTCCTTCTATTTTCCATATTTCATGTGTAATGTTGGATTTTTTTGCAAACCGTTTGATAAAAGTACCAAACTATTTATACATGCAAATTGTTTGACGAAATTACTAATCCAAGAAAGCACACAAACATTAGCAAAAAACTATTTGATGTAAGTCATGAACGAATAGTAAACTACAATATATACCAGTAGCAAAATGTTTGACCAAAGTCCTAAATCAACATCAAGACTAAAGCATTTCCTCCACTTAACTATTTGACAAAAGTCTTGTACCTATCAACAGTTAGAAAAAGGGGATTTTACATTGGTATTTGGGGTATGCTAGAAACGTTTTTGTAGAAATTCATAGACCACATGTCCGCTAAAATATAATAGTAGAAAACATATAATTATATCAATATAAATATTAGCCATTATATCATAAAATTATATCAGCAAAACACAAATATTCCATCCATTAGTAAGGGGGATATTATAGTGGTATCAGAGCTGGTATTCCTCCCAACCTATGTATTGCATATGATTTGATGATTTTGGGCCCTGGGGGACATAATTGTTAGCCTCATAATCCTAAAGTTTTATAGTCTAAGTATTTTCTAGTATAAATGTTTTTTTAGAAATTCATTTATTCTAGTTTGTTAGGATAAGGACACCTAGCTTTTATGTAAAGGACACCTATCATACTCATGTGATTATGTGATTGGTTGTTCTCCTAGTTTTTAGTTTAGAGTTAAGCTATATAAACTAGCTCCTTCTTCATGTGAGGTTAAGGAGTAGATTCTGAATTTTAGATTGTAATCACTTTTTCCTTATTAATAAAATTACGTATCTGGGGACACTTTTTCAACATGGTATCAGAGCCATGGTGAAATGGTGATGTATTGAAGAAGCAAGGAAGTCTTCACAACATGAGCATGTATCTCTTCAAATTCAATAGCAACGGTACTGAGGTAAACTGTTGTTTTTTTTTTTTTAATAAGGAAAGTGTTATTACAACAATCAATTGTTATTCAAATAATTGATTGAATCTTTATTTTTTGTAAGAACTGTAAATTTTTTAAAGATCTACCATTTCATAGATTGTAGATCCATTGTCTCTTTATTAAAAAGGGGCTCATTTGTGAAAATTGCTTCAGATCTGTGTAAATATGGCAATTAAGTCTTAGAGGTGCAAGTTTGATTAGATCTATGAATGTAGTGAAATTTTTAAAAACTGTTCTAGAATTAATGTATTCAAAAGAACCTTTTTGGTTTGAGAAACTAGACATGCAGATGTAATAGAAAGAAATCTGCACTTGTCTTTCAGTTTCATAAATTCTTTGGCAAAATGGTGCACACACCCATGGATTGAAGGAAAACTTGCACTCACATAAAGCATCAGATCACGCCCTTTGAAATTGCGCCCTCCATCAATGCTCTCCAAAGCTTGTGCCCTCCAGCAGATCTATGAACAATCAAATTTTTTTTGACATGAGAAGTATTTGGTAGCAGCAAATGTCATTTACCCTTCTTGGCCACAACCTTAGTGATCTTCAATAGCCTTGAATATCCCCTTCTGTTCTTCAATAGCCTTCGTGATCTTATACACATATCTCCCACAGCAACACGACCCAACAGAGGGTGCATCAGTGAATCTTGTTTCTGGGAAGTGGACGCATCAACGCAGAGGACGCATCAATTGATCCAGGTGGATATCGGTGACCACCCACCTTTTTCGATTGGCTAAAAACAGTTTTCTGGCAATTTTGGCAATTTACTATTTTTAGCAAGTTTTAACTTTTGGGGCCATTTTGAGGGCCTAAATGAATTTTTTTCGAGATTGAGGTTCTCAATGATAGTCAAAATGCATGATTGAGCCCCCAAAATGAATCTCTCGATGATTCCTTTCCAATGAGCTATCATATGCCTAAAATGGAGATTGTATGCAAACGTTGCGACCCCGGGAAGTTGATGTACTAACTTACCCAAACGGGGCCCACATGACTTTTGGCGCTTCATCTCCTAGGGTTAGGTTTTTGGATGTCTAGGGTTTTGGGCATTCCTATTTATTGTAAAAAGGCCTTCAGAGCCTCATTGTAATCATCTTCTAGCGAATGCGAGTGGTCATCACATCTCTTCTCAGAGATAAGTTGCCACCATTCTATCGAGTCTTTCACTCTTTATTTTGTAGTCTCTGTACATTTATTTCATTAACAGAAATCATGTATTACTGTATATCTATGTTTATGGTTGCATCTCTGATATAATTATGTTATATTATTGAATATCTGCAATATCTCTGTGCATTTCTTTATTATATCCTCAATCTCATTTCCTGTCGAAAATAGTCCAGATCATCAATGCATCAAACCCATTTTGGATAGAGGATGCACCAGAGAAACCCTATATCGGCAAAGGACGCATCAAAGATTACGTTTTGAGCAGAGGACGCACCAAATAAATATGTTTTGGACATAGGACGCACCAGAGAAACCCTATTTGATCAAAGGACGCATCAATATCTAAAATCACATTTGCTCTTATACCAACGCATCTGAGAAAACCGATCTAGGTAGAGGGCGCACCAGATAAATTCATTTTGGACTGAGGACGAATCTACATTGAATGTGAAACACATTAAAAGTTAAGACACAATTTCATTTATTTATTTTTGATCTGTTGTTTCTCAGAACGTGATTTTCTACCTCTTAATCTATTGACCACTGCACCCAAAGAGAGAATAATTCATTCAAAGATACAATCTATTGAAGGCACACACCAGAGAATCCAGATTTGGAGAGATCGGCATCCTTGAAGGAATGAAAGAACCTACTTCTTGCCTTCTCCAGTGACTGTGAATTTGCTTCTGGCATGGCAAAGATATCATCCTTTCATTTAAGCAAATACAACCTTTCATTTGTTTTAAGTGAAATGATAAGTGAAGATATCATTTTTTTTTGCAAAAGTATTTTGTGTTTTTTATAGAATTTTTTTTCTATTTGTAACCTTTCATTTTTTGCAAAGGTATGTTGTGGTTTTTGAGAACATCTTTTTCTATAAGAAGCCTTTCATTTGTTTAAAGCGGACTATAAGTCTTGTAAAAAGGACAAATTTTGAAAGTTCTGATTGTAATCTTGAAGCTCAGAAGTTGAGAAGAGTCTAGTAAAATACTCTCTCAAAACTTATTTTTCAACGAGACTTTTTAAGGGTCAAGGCCAAGCCCTTAAAAGTGCTCTTTTTTGCATGGACTGCGCACTCTTTCTTTCTGATGCCTTGTGTCTCTCTTTTAGTGTTTTGACGACTATTCAGTGTGGTGGTGTGATCACTAACTTGCAATTCTTGAAATAAGACAATCTATCATCATGTCAAAATTAATCAACCTATTCACTGAATCAAATAAGTTAGATGGACCCAAGAATTACAAAACTTGGATTCAGCACATGCATAACACTTTGATCTATAATGAATTTTGGTGTGATATATGTGAAGGTGACACTGCTCCAACTAAGCCCACGGACACTACTTCTTTAGCCAAATGGAATTTAAAAGATGAAAAAACACTTGCTTTGCTATGTTCTTCTGTAACTGAACAAATGTTTGTTCATATTGAGAATTCCAAAGATGCATGGTCTTCTTGGAATCTATTAAAGAAGTTGTTTGATACTCCTGTTGCATCTCAAAGAGTTTATCTACAAATGAAATTGCTTAAACAAAGATTAGCAAACAATGGTGATGTACTAGAATACATTTCAAGGATTAAGAACATTCATCTGGAAATCATCAAAGGCGGTTTTTATAAACTTGAAGATAGTTTTCTAGTCTCCATTGTAATAAATGGCTTGCCTCCATCTTATAAGCATTTTCTTGAGACTTTGCAAATAACTGATAATTTATCTACTATAACTTTTGATTCGCTTAGTGAATTGTTGGCTCAACACAGTAAAACCTTTAGAAAACAAAAACAATCAGGAGAAGATCTTCTTTACACTAAAGCTGAAAGTTCTAAAGGAAGGAGAAAATCAAATTCCCAAAATTTTCAGAATCAATATTCTAATTGAGGTCGTGGCAGAGGTCGTGGTCAAGGTAGAGGTCATAACAATTTTCATCAACAAAATTTTCAAAGTAATAACCACAATAGTAATGCATAGTCAAGAAGAGGCAGAAATTTTAGTCAAGTAAGATGTAAAAGATGCTTAAAGATGGGCCATTATGCATCAAATTGTCTTAACAACAATGATCAATTGCCAAAGTTCAAGAAGACGTCAAATGAAAACTCTCAACAATCAATGCAATATGCAGAAGATCAAGATTATCAGGATGATGAATATGAATATGTTTGTTTAGTAGTTCGGCATGTAGATTCATTTGAAAATGATTGGATATTGGACACAGGGGCTACTCAACATATGACTTATTGCAGAGACTATTTTTGGAATTATAAATATGTTCAACTAAATCCCATTTATTTATCTGATGATACAACTCATATACCTCAAGGAAAAGGTTTAGTGGAAGTTTTCTCCCTGGAATTGGTGAAAAATGGATTTCAAATGTTTGGTATGTACCATCTTTTAAGAAAAATATGTTATCCTTAGTCACAATCAGACAAGTTGGACATCAAATTGTCATGCAAGATGGTTTGGTGAAGATTATGTCAGTGAAGGATAACTTGAAAACTATAATGACTGGATATGAAGATGGGAAGTTACTAAGAATTAATGGTACAATCATCCAAAGAAAGGAAGAGGTTGCAACAACAGTGAATTCCAAAATGTCTTCATTCAGATTATGGCATTTTCAATTTGGTCACTTAAACTTTGAAAGTCTCTTGAAACTTAAGTCCCAATATTTTGTGAAGGGTTTACCAACTTTCAAGAAAGAAAATTCCAAGTGTGAAGCTTGTATTTTAGGCAAGCAAAAGCGAGAAGCTTTTCCAACCAGCTCATGGCGAGCAACAAAGTATTTGGAGTTGATTCATAGTGATATATGTGGTCCAATGGAATCTTCTTTTGGTGGATGTCGATACTTTATATTTTTCATTGATGAACACACTAGAATGACATGGGTATACTTTTTAAAGGCAAAGTCTGAATCTTTTGAAAAGTTTGTAAATTTTCAACACATGGTTGAAAATGAAACTAGAGAAAAGGTTGCTTCTTTGAGAACTGATAATGGAGGTGAATTCACTTCAACTGAATTCAATGATTATTGTCGAAACAATGGAATTAAGAGGCAACTAGCAAATTCCTATACTCCACAGTCGAATGGAGTTACTAAAAGGATGAACAGGACACTCATGGGAATGGCAAGATCTATGATGCAGTTTAAAGGGTTGAACACAAAATATTGGGCTGAAGAAATCCATACTGCAGTTTATCTCAGAAATCGATCACCTACATCAGCCTTAGATGAACAAACACCTTATGAAGCTTGGTACGGTTTTAAACCCAAGGTAAATCATCTTAGGGTTTTTGTCTCAACATGTTATGCTTTAGTTCCTAAGGAAAAGAGGACTAAATTAGAAAACCGGAGTATGAAGTGTACCTTCATTGGATACTCTGATGAAAAGAAAGGGTATAGATTGTTTTTAGATGGAAAATTCATTGTCAGTAGAAGTGTAATTTTTTATGAAACTAAAAGTAACAGTTTATATGTGATTAACAATCTCCTTAGTCGTTTAGACAAGAAAAACACTAAGGGTAAATGTAAATTCAACAAATCAAAGAAAGCATTTTGGTTTGAAAAACACTTGGTTACTCCAGAAGACATCTCTTTATCAAAAAGTTCTTCTGATTCATCTAATAATGAATCGACAAAAGATTCTTCTGATACTGAATCTTCAAAAGTATCTTCTCGAACCTCATATATTTCAGATGAAAGAAGAGCCTCATTTTTTGAAAACCCTCTTTTCAACAATAATGGTGATTCAAATCCTCAATCCCCTCAACATAAGAACCCAAAGTGGGCCGAACAACTTCTCAAAGATGTTCATTCAGATGAAATGAACAAAACAGGAACTAGGGGATCTTCAAAAGAAGAACCTAATTGTGATCATGCTTCCATTGAACCTACTTCTTTTGCTAAAGCAGTTGAACATAAAGAATGGAAGGAAGCAATGATTAATGAATATGATTCAGTACTTGCAAATTGGACTTGGAACTTAGTTGATTGTCCACAAGATGTTAATCCCATCGGTTGTAAATGGGTTTATCGAGTAAAGTACAAGCCCAATGGTAAAATTGACAAGTACAAAGCAAGACTTGTTGCAAAAGGTTTTTCTCAATAGGAAGGAATTGATTATGAAGAAACTTTTGCACCCACAACTAAATGGAACACTATCAGAATGGTTATCAATTTGGTTGCACATAATGGTTGGAAATTACATCAAATGGATGTCAAAAGTGCCTTCCTGAATGGTGATCTAAAGGAAGATATTTTCATGACTCAACCACAAGGTTTTGAATAAAAAGGACAAGAACATAAAGTTTTCAAACTTGTGAAGGATTTATATGGTTTGAAGCAAGCTCCTCGAGCTTGGTATGAAAAAATGGATGAGTACCTACGTAAGGTGGGTTTTCATCGAAGTGAATCCAATGATACATTGTATTTTCGAATGAAAGATAAGCACATGGTGATACTTGTACTCTATGTTGATGACTTAATCATAATAGGAAATAATGAATCTCACATCAAACAGGTTAAGGAAGAACTTAAAGCAGGGTTCAAAATGACTGATTTAGGAACACTTCATTATTATCTTGGAGTTGAATTTTCTCAACATCTTAACCAAATATTCCTTAGTCAAACTAAGTATGACACTGATTTGTTAAAGAAATTTGGCATGGAAGATTGTAAACCTTCTCTTACCCCCATGGAGCGGAAATTGAAACTTTCAAAATTTGAAGGGGGGGAATTGGTAAACAGTACAAAGTACAGGCAATTGGTTGGAAGTCTCATTTATTTGACAAATACTCGACCAGATTTTTCATATTCAGTCAGTATAATTTCAAGGTTTATGCAAGAACCAAGGGAAAGTTACTGGAATTCAGCAAAAAGGGTACTAAGATACATTCAAGGTACAAAAGACTTTGGTCTTCTCTACAAAAGGAACAAAAATTTTACACTTGTTGGATATTCAGATGTTGATTTTGCAGGTGACATTGATGATTAAACATCCACTTCAGGTTATTTAATGAATATGGGTTCAACAGTAGTATCTTGGAATTGTAAAACGAAGACAACAATTTCCAATTCTTCAGTAGAGGTAGAGTACATATCATCTTGGGAAGAAGCATGTGAGATTTTATGGATACGCAGAATTTTACAAGATCTTGGTGAAACTCAGAAATCACCAACTACCTTATTGATCGATAGTCAGTCAGCAATAAAGATGGCCAAGAATATGGTATTTCACTCAAATACTAAACATGTTGACACCAAGTACCACTTCATCAGATCGCTCATTATCAAAGACATCATCAAGCCTTAGTTATGTCCGTCTAAAGATCAAACTTCAGATATTTTTACCAAACCTCTTGGTAGAATAAAGTTCACTAAGTTCAGAGATGAATTTGGTCTTTGTAAAAATGAACCTCCAAATTAAAGAGGGGATTGTTAGCCTCATAATCCTAAAGTTTTGCTGTCTAATTATTTTCTAGTATAAATGTTTTTGTAATATACCAGATATAAAAAGTATGCAGAATAGAAATAAATTGCTAGAAATGGCAGAATAACAGTAATATAGCCAGCACAATCTCCACAATAACACAGAAATGATATAAGAACAACAACAAAAATAACACTTTGATTTAGAAAGAAGTGTTCACGGGCCTCTTCGAGGGGGCAACCTCTAGTCAAACAACGCTCTATTACAATAATCTCCAAGATGGGGTTCTCATACCCTCGACTCCTATTTATACTAAATATGTCTATCAAAAGAAGCATCTAGAGGAAGATACTTCTAGAAGTGGAAGATTCTATTAGGTCTTCTTACATCTGCCTTATTCTATTTTATTGAAAGGCCTTATTAATATTGACCATTATTACATCTGAATATATTGTTCTACCTATGTGCGAGTTAGGACCCTAACATGTCCGCCCCCTTAAAAAAAGCCTTTTCCTCAAGGCTTGAGATGTGGAAATTGCTACAGAATGGTAGCTGGTTTCCAAGTGGCATCTGCTAGATTTGTATCTTTCCACTGGACTAGAACTTCCTTGATGGTTCTCTGACACAGGCGACGCTCATGCTGGTCCAAAATTGCTTCTGGATGTAGCCAAATGGATCCTTCTTCAGCTAACTCGAGAGGATTGGTTTGAATTTGGCACCTATTTCCAATCACCTTATTTAAGCATGAAACATGAAAAACAAGATGTAGCTTCGAATGACTGGGCAGACATAACTAATAGGCTACTTGTCCCACACACTTGAGAACTGTATAAGGACCATAAAATTTGGGCACTAGCTTCTGACAATGCTTGGCCTTGAGGGAAGTTTTCTTGTAAGGTTGCAGTCACAGAAACACTTGATCCCCTTCTGCAAATTGGCATTCAGAGAAACCTTGATCTGCTTGTTGCTTCATGTGATTCTGCGCCATGACCAAGTTCTCTTTGAGGGTACAGAGAATAGCCTCTCGAACTGTAAGTGTTCGGTCAATCGCCTGGACCTTCGAGGCACCCGATAAGTATGAGAGAACTGAAGGTGGATTTTGTCCATATACCGCTTCAAAAGGAGTCATGTGTGTAGTTGTATGGTAGGAAGTGTTGTGCCACCATTCATCTAGGGGTAACCATTGAGCCCACTGATTTTTATTTTCAGAGGTAAAACACCTCATATATGTTTCCAAACACTTGTTGACAAATTCTGTTTGACCATCAGTTTGGGGATGATATGTTGTGCTGAGATGCAATTGGGTGCCTTGTAGCTTGAACAGTTCTTGCCAAAAATTGCTTGTGAAAGTTGGGTCATGATCAGAAACAATAGAGTGTAGCATTCCATGAAGCTTGAAGACCTGGTCCATGAAAATTTGAGCCACCGTGGATGTTGTAAACCGGTGTTAAAGAGCATAGAAATGAGCATACTTGGAAAGGCGATCAACAACCACCATTATGACTGATTTATTTCCCGATTTTGGTAAGCCAGTAATAAGGTCTATAGAGATATCCTTCCAAATAGTAGGTGGAATCGGAAGCGGTTGTACTGTGCCCGGAGATTTGACTGTTTCTCCCTTGTTGTGTTGACACACATCACATTCAGCGACAAAATTACAGATATCATGTTTCATACCATCCTAGAAAAAAGAATGATTGACCCTGTCATAGGTTTTGGTGAACCCGGAGTGCCCTGTTATGGGTGTAGCATGAAGCTCAAAGAGTAGCGTGGATTTAAGCTTTGATTGTTTACTTAAAAACAAATGGCCTTTGTATCGAAGCTCATCATGGAGCCGAGAGTACCCTGGGGGAGCTGGAGCATTGGAATGCAATTATTGGATCAGATGCGAACTTTTGGGATCTTGTAGCCATTCCTGGCGAATGGCTTGGCGCCAATCTGGTACAATGAAGGAAAGAGAAAAAAGGGTTCCTTCATCTTCATATTTTCGGGAAAGTGCATCCGCCACCACATTGTCTTTTCCTTTCTTGTAAATGATCTCATAGTTATATCCAAAGAGCTTAGTCACCCATTTTTGTTACTTCGGGGGGGAAATGCATTGTTCCATAAAATACTTGAGGCTTTGATGGTCTGTCTTAATTTGGAAATGTTTCACCAATAGATAAGGGCACCACAGATCAACTGCATGCAGAATAACCAACATTTCCTTTTCATAGATGGATTTGCCTATATTCCTTTCAGATAGTTGCTTGCTGGTAAAGGCCAGAGGTCGACCCTCTTGCATAAGGACATCACCAATTCCTTTCCCTAAGGCATCACATTCCAACACAAAGGTCTTTGTGAAATCAGGAAGGACAGAACTAGAGTGGTGCACATGGCCATCTTCAAGGTTTGAAAAGCTTGAGCAGCGGCTGGAGTCCAAGTGAAACTGTTCTTTTTTAGGAGAGCAGTGAGAGGTGCTGCAATCTTTCCACAATTCTTAATAAACTTGCGCTAATACCCTGTTAAGCCTAGAAATCCACGCAAGATTTTGAGAGTCTTTGGGTGCGGCCAGTCTTGCATAGCTTCAATAATTTTTGGATCCACCCTGACGCCATCCTTGCCAACCAGATGACCCAAGTATTCTACTTCTGAGGCGCCAAAAGCACATTTAGACTGTTTTAGGAAAAGTTGTTGTTGAGAGAGTAGATGGAGAACTCGATCCACATGAGTAAGATCGTATTTCCAGGTTTTTCTATAGATGAGGATATCATCAAAGAAAACTAAGACAAAAATGACAGAGAAAAGGATGGAAGTCATGATTCATGAGGCTTTGGAAGGTGGAGGGGGCATTACACAAGCCAAATGGCATGATTAAAAACTCATAGTGGCCCTCATGGGTTCTAAAGGCAATCTTGGGAATGTCTACCTCGTTTATACGTATCTGGTGGTATCCCGAGCAAAGATCAAGTTTAGTAAATTGGGCACCACTCAATTCATCTAGGAGGTCATCAATGACAGGAATGGTAAATTTGTCTTTAATGGTCAGTTTGTTGAGGGCACGGAAGTCAAGACACATTCACCAAGAAACTTCTTTCTTCAGGACCGTGACTACAGGAGAAGAGTAGGGGATCATACTAGGGTGTATAACACCTGCATTAAGGAGTTCCTAGACCATTTTCTCAATTTCATTTTTTTTTGAAAAGGGGTGGCAATATGGACGAATATTGGGGGGAAGGGTTCCAGGTACAAGGGGAATGGAATGATCATGAACACCATGGGAAGGAGGGAGTCCTTGGGGAGTGTAAAATACCATTTGATGTTTATAAAGGAGGGCTTGGAGGTCTTGTGACACCAAGGGTGTCTCTGTTGCTTGTATGGCATGGAGTTGGGCAATAACACCAAAATGACCTTTTTTGAGAAGTTTTTCCATGCAATGGGAACTAATGATCTCAGGTGAACTAGTGGTGATGCATTGGAATTTATATTGGTGGCCCTCTTGGTTGAATTGCATGGTTAATTCCTTAAAATCCATGAGAATGGGACCCAAAGTCCTTATCCAGTCTGCACCCAACACAATGTCACAACCACCCATGTCGATATAAAACATATGGGATTTTACGTGGTAGTCACCAATTTGGAGATGCACATTTTCACAACGCCCTCCACATTTGATGGAACCACCATTAGCAATCATGATTTGGAAATTGTTGATGGCATGGATGTAGAAATGAGTTTCTTAGGCAATGCGGCGATGAATAAAATTATGGGTGCTTCCACTATCAACCAGAATGATGACCTTCCGATGCTTGATGTAACCGATTAACTTGAGGGTTTGGGGAGTTGAGAAGCCAGTGAGAGCATTGAGGGAAATGACCAGCTCTACTTCAGGAGGGTCTGAGGGAGGGGTTATGTCAGTGGTTTCAGGTGACATAGACACAGGGGGATTTTCAACATCCTCCTCCAAAATATCCTCAGAGATGGCCATAAAAAGATTTTGTTCCTTACACTTTTGGCCCGGGAAATATTTGTCATCACAATTATAACAAAGGCCTTTGAGTTGGCATTCATCCATTTCATCCCTGGTCAATATTTGGATCTTTAGTGGGGCGGAGGGAGTAGTGGTATTTCTGGGTTTAGGGTGAGGTATAAAGGAGGGTTTTCAGTTTTGAGAAGATACAACATGTTGTGCTTCTTTAACTCTTTTAGTAGCCTCCACCCAACTTGAAGGTCGATCCATGAGGACATGGGCCTGAATCTCATCCTTGAGGCCACTGATAAAACACTCTTGAAAAAAGGCATCAGTCATGCCCTCTGTTCGGAAAGCCAGGCGCTCAAAGGCAGCTATAAATTCTTCCACTGTTCCTGATTGTTTCAACTTTGTCAAACAACCCAAATGGTTGGTGTCAGTGTCAAAGCATTCATAAATCTCAGCCACAAAGTGTATCCAAGCAATATACCCTTGACGAGAAGTTTTTCTCCATTGCCACCATTGCCAACGTTCGTGATCTATATGGAGAACACCATACCGGAGTTTGGCCAAGTCATCTATAATGCCGTATAAAGAGAAGTAATGTTCCATTTGGGTTACCCAACCAGTGGGGTCTAAGCCATCAAATTTGGTCACATCCACCCACAGAAGGTGTAGGTCACGTTGAAAGTGATGGTGTTGAAAGTTATGGGAATGAGAGGAATGTTCACCGTCAATATGTGGGGGTGAGTTAGAGGAAGGGTTATCTGTAGGGATATTCAGTTTGGTGCAGAGTGATGAAAAGACAGATTCAAGCTAGGTGGTAAGTTCTTGTTTGACTTCCTCCATTGAGGTCTGCATGGTTGTATTGATGGTTGTATTGATGGTTGAAACATTGGCACTGAGTTGTTTCACTTCTTGTTGGGTCTCGGTGAGACTAGATTGCAAGGTATTGAAGCGAACTTCCAATTCTTGGCTACGGGTATGGGCCATGAGGACGAGGGAACTGAAAAGGGGTGAGTGGGGTCAAAAAATTTTGCCTAAAAATGATATGTATGAAGGTGATAAGGGAGTTATACTCTGGTTTGAAGAATACTGTAGAGATGAAATCCCCAAATGCTTAACCAAGAAGAAAAGCATAGTGATTTGATAACCCGAACACAATTGCGCGGCAATAGATCTTGTCTATTTTAATTTGTTTATGTTTCCGTCCCCCAAGGGTTAGGTATTCAAGGGTTCTACGGACAAGGGTTTTCCCTGTGCTATATCTCTCTAATATACGTGTGGGGTCCAACAGTAGTACTCGGCCCAATATCTCAGGGCACNGGTCCAACAGTAGTACTCGGCCCAATATCTCAGGGCACTAACTAAGGAGGATAGACCGTACCCTTAGTCATACTACCCGACTACCCAGGTACTAGAGAGTATCTTCCCGAGTGTTGTTCTCGGTGGCACTTTAGCAGTCAGGTGGCCAATCTCTTTATCTAAAGAGGGCTTCAGGAAATCTAGGTCGATCCATACACAAGTGTTGTCTGATGCACTACCACTCGAAGGGGTACCAACAGGGGTTACAAGGGTGACCAACAGATGTGCACTTAAGAACCACTTGTATTTCCTGTGTGTATGAATCCCTCAACCATAGTTTTATGCGCATAACGACATATCTCTATGGCTTAAAGATGTCAGAATACATCTCTACCCTGGAAAAAAAATTACCCACAATTTCTGCCAAGGAAAGTGCTTTGATACCACTTGTAATATATCGGATATAAAAAGTATGCAGAACAAAAATAAAATCCTAGAAATGGTAGAATAACAATAATATAACTAGCATAATCTCCACAATAATACAGAAATGATATAAGAACAACAACAAAAATAACACTTTGATTCAGAAAGCAATGTTCACTGGCCTCTTCGAGGGGGCAACCTCTAGTCAAGCAGTGCTCTATTACAATAATCTCCAAGCTGGGGTTGTCATACCCTCGAATCCTATTTATACTAAATATGTCTATCAAAAGAACCATATAGAGGAAGATCCTTCTAGAAGCGAAAGATTCTATTAGGTCTTCTTACATCCTCCTTATTCTATTTTATTGAAAGGCCTTATTAATATTGACCTTTATTACATCCGAATATATTGTTCTACCTATGTGCGGGTTAGGACCCTAACAGTTTTTTTAGAAATTAATTTATTCTAGTTTGTTAGGATAAGGACACCTATATTATATGTAAATGACACCTATCATACTCATGTGATTATGTGTTTGGTTGTTCTCCTAGTTTTTAGTTTAGAGTTAAGCTATATAAACTAGCTCCTTCTTCATGTGAGGTTAAGGAGTAGATTATGAATTTCAGATTGTAATTGCTTTTTCCTTATTAATAAAATTATGTGTCTGAGGACACTTTGTCAATAATAATACACATCACATACATAAGGAGAAGGCATAAAGGGGATAAACATGTATTTCATTGAGAGTCAAAATAAGAGGGGGACATGTGGGACTGAAATGAATAGTCAAAGAAAAATGATATTCATATTTTAAATGATTTGGCAAGGGAACCAAATGGCACAATAAGGATATAAAGTAACCTAGAAAGAGGACAACAACAAATGGTTGAACTTCTCACCCAAGTTGTGAACGACACTCAAAGGAACCTAAAAAATGTAGGTAACAATAGTTCAAGGAGGGTTAATGGTAGCAAGAGTAATAGTGGGAATCATGTTGAAGGGAACAACACTTATGTACCTACATGAAATAAAGTTTGGACAACTAGTAGAATGATCCAGGTGGATATTGGTGGCCACCCACCTGTTCCAACTGGCTCCTCTTGACAGTTCTTAGTTCAACACATTTCTTTGTAATGATGACATTACTTTATCATTGTTGGTTCTACACTTCTAGGGATATCCTGAAGCCCTACACCGCATCCAAGTGGATATTGGTGGTCGCTTACCTATTCCAACTGGATTATTTTGAAGTTTTCATGTTAGTGCAATTTTTTGTACTTCCAGGGATATTTTGGGGCCCTAAACAAATTTTTTTTTTTGCTTTCCATAGTCAAACTATAGAGCGAGTTAGATTTTAATGGAATAATGTGTAGTTTTCAAAAATCCCTTTCCAATGGGCTATCACATGCCTAAAATAGAGGTCGTATGCAAAAGTTATGACCCAAGGAAGTTGAGGTACCAACTTACGCATCGGGGCCCACATAACTTTTTGTGTTTCATCTCCTAGGGTTAGGTTTTTGGATGTCTAGGGTTTTGGAATTCATGAGTAAAGTTAAAAATTCCTTTGGAGCCTCATTGTAATCATTCTTATCATATGGATGCGCGTAGTAGCCACATCTCTTCTCAGAGATAGATACCACCATTCAAGCAAGTTGTTTTCGGTTCTACAGTTTTACAGTTTCGTCCTATTTTATTTATTCAATAGAAGTTATTTCTCACTGGATATCTATTGTTGTTCTCCATATCTCTATTTTATTGTATTTAGTATGTTAATAAAAAAAATTCACTCATAAATCCGGATCAGTGGTATCGAAGCAGTTCGCTCTTCATTTATTTTTCTTCGTGCAAGTCCCCAACAAGATCTGGGTACAAGAAGTTGGGACTCAAATCAATCGATCCTTTGCAAGATCGGTCGCACAAAGACTAAAAAAACCTCATGGGGGACGAGAAGAAATATGATGGAGTAGGATATCTATTTAAACTGTTTCTCGAGGAATCCCTTGCGCAACAAAGGAATGAAATGATAGACAACTTTTCATAGATCCTTCGACAGTTGCCCACAGAAGACACATCTTCATTAAGAGGCCATGCAAACCCCTTCAAGGTACAAGTAAATTTTGATATTCCATTATTTGAAGGACATATAGATGTGAATGTTGTAGATAAATGGTTGAATCTACTCGAAGGGTATTTTTCAGTCCACAATTTTTCCGATAGGGAAAAAACTACTTTTGCACTCCTCAAGGTCGTCCCCCATGTTAAGGAATGGTGGGATGCTTACTCTGAGAAAAGGTCCATAGAGGAATATGCAATATTTTTGGTCGCCCCCACATGGTATTCCTTCAGAGGTTCCATTAAAGAACAATACTACCATGTTGGAAGCTACGAGGACCAATATACAAGATGGACCACGTTGCGTCAGGAAATGAACCAGGCAGTACTCGATTTCACCAATGTTTTCCATATCTTGCGCACCAAATTGGATATAAAATACTTTGAATGACATTCGGTGCTCAAATACCGTGGTTTTATCCATAGATACATTCAATAAGAAATGGATTTTCTAGACATCACATCATTAGGTGTGGCTTATAGATATGTTTTCAAGATCAAGAAAAAAATTAAGCAGAAGAGGCGAGAGTTCAGATATTCAAACTAGTCATAGTCAAAGCAGGGAAAAGGTGGCCCCAATCCACAAAAAAAGGGACAGAGCAAAGATGGCCACTCTTAGGACAACAAGTCCAAGCGAAAACCTGAGAAGGTCAATGAGAATCCAAAAAAGGGCATAGGAAAGTGGTGTGAATACCATAAAATCCCTTGGCACAACACTGAAGAATGTTGCTCCAAGCAGTCACTGGTGGTCGAGCTGAAAGATTCTGAATCAGAGGAATATTCTGAATCTGAATCAAATCCAGAAGGAGGGAACCATATTATCGATGTTGAACCCATAACCACTGTCTCTACCACTAAATTTCGTCCAAGTGAACCAGAAGAACTATAGGAAGGGGAATGCCTCTTTCACTCACAGATGTGGGTAAAGGGGGATCCACTTCATTTCATTATCGATAGCAATAGTCAGAAGAACCTGATCTGAGTAGAGGTCGTTAAGTGGTTTTACTTGTTGATGACATCGTACCTACATCCCTACACCATCGGTTGGCTTCACCAAGGAAGTGATCTCTGTGTCAGCCAACAGTGTTTCCTACCCTACAACATCAAGCCCTTCAAAGACGAGGTATTGTGTGATATTGCTCCCCTTGAAGTTTGTGATGTTCTTTTAGGACATCCATATTTGTGGAAGTGATATGTTGTGTATGATTCTAGACCCCGCAGTGTTATTATTACTTTGGGTAGACAATTATACAAGATACTAGAGGTAGCGTCGTCTACCAATATTTCTTTAATCTCTATTAAGAAATGCAGTAAGGTCATTTCACATACCAAAAAGTTTGTCTTCTTTGTGATCCATTCTCACAGTAAGAATAAGGTTGTTTCCACATCCGTGACCTCTACATAGAACCTCTCTTTGTAGAAAAATCAATTGGACAATATCGTGGAAGAGTACAGAGACATCTTATCCTCACCCACCAGGGTACCGATGCACTACGAAGTCAAGCATCCAATTGAACTAACCCCTGGTGCACCTCTTCCTAATGGACCAGTATATCGTCACTCGTTGATGGAAAATGATGAAATCAAGTGTCATATCCAATATTTGCTTCAAAAGGGGCACATTAGACCCAACTCCTCATCTTGTGGGAGCTCGATTCTACTGGTGCAAAAGAAACACATGACCTCGAAGATATGCATTGATTATAGAGAATTAAACAAAATCACAGTCATGAAAAAATACCTAATTCCCCGAGTTGATGACCTTCTTGACCAACTTAAGGGGGAAAATTTCTTCAACAAGATTGACCTCAAGTCTAGCTACCACCAGGTTCCCATCGAACTGACCGATGTATGGAAGATAACTTTTAAATCTAAAGAAGGTCTCTTTGAATGGTTGGTCATGCCCTTTGGCTTAAAAAATGCACCAAGAACTTTCATGAGGTTGATGGATGATGTATTGAGACCCTTCACCAACTCTTTTGTGGTGGTGTATATGGATGACATCATCATCTTTAGCAGAATGTGGGAGGAGAACATGCAACATATTCAACAAGTTTTGAGCACTCTACAGCAGCACAAGATATATGCCAACTTGGAAAAATGATCCTTTGGTATGAACAAGGTCCAATACTTGGGCTAAATTATTGACGAGCATGGGGTACATGTGGATCCAACTAAGATCCAAGTCATCTGTGACTATCTATCCCTGACCACACTAATCAAGCTTCAGAGCTTCTTAGGACTTTCCAACTGCTACTGAGGGTTTTTGTTGGGATTCTCCCATATTGCATGGGCCCTCAACCAAGTGACCAAGGGCGGTGGCAAGGAAAATATCACATGGGGGAAGGAACAAAAATGAGCATTTGATGATCTAAATAATCTCTTGTTCTCATCTCTAGTAATCTCCTTACACAATCTGCAACAATCGTTCAATATTGAGACTAATGCATCTGACTATGTTATAGGAACAATTCTCACTCGGCATGGTCATCCAGTAGCATACCATAGTGAGACACTCTCAGATACCATATGGAAATACCCCACCTATGAAAAGGAAATGTATTCCATTGTGCAAGCCTATTGTCAATGGAAACATTGCATTATGGGAAAGGAGACAATCATCCACACTGATCACAAGCCTATGCAGTTCATACATACAAAAGGGAAGATGCATAATGAACGCCATCAAAATTGATCCACATACCTGCAGTAGTTCCATCTCAACATCAAGTATAAGACAGAGAGCACAAATCATGTCTCTGACTGCCTCAATCGACCTCCCATGGATGCACTCACCACCGTGCTCCATTTTTATGCACATGAGGCATCCAAGTGTCCCCAACTTTATCAGCGATATCCTACTTCACCACCACCTATCATCTCTTGGGTACAGGCGCAAATGTCATCAATTTTCACATTCAAGACGAACTTTTATGCCATCAAGGCCACCTTTGTGTTCCTGCAAGCGAGCGTGCAAAGTTTATTTGGGAGGCTTACTACAATCGGATGGAAGGACATTTTTTCTTGGATAAAATTGTGGTCATTCTACAGAAACATTTTTATTGGCCAAAACTTCGACAGGACGCCAGCAAGTATATACTATGTCTATCCTACTCCCGAGAGGCCTTGGGAATCCATCTCGATAGATTACATGTCTATCCTTTCGTCCACCAAGAAAGGAAATGATTGTTTATTTGTGGTGGTTTTTGGGCCCAAGATATCATCATTTTCATGACGTTATTATACATTTTTTTCCATATGTACATATGCATTTTTCATCTTTCAAAGGAGATTTTTGAAGAATTTTATGATAAAATGGTATAATCGACATAAGGTACATGTAATTCATGTTTACTGACTAAATCAAGTTTAATTCATCATGTTCTATGATTTCCAAGAGTTAATTCATGTTTTTTTTGCTGTTACAGGCAAAAATGCACCATGTTTCCAGTTCCAACACTCGTTCCAACACTTATTTCGGTACCCAACCCGACACTCGTTCCAGCACCCAGTATTGCAAAAAAATGCAAGGCGAGTTGGAGGTTTTGGAATTGGCGACCAATGATGGACAAATCAGGAACATGGGTTTTCTTCATGATCACCCCCTCCAGCTACTAAGCCCAAGACAACTCAATTTCAGTTGTCTAAAGATGGCGATTATTGGCTTGCTCCATTTTGTTAGTTATGGCATCATTTATTGCATTTTGTCGAATTTAGAGGTGGTTCGACCTTCCTATGGTCGACCACTTGGTTTGTGAACTTATGAATACTTCCAGGATGGTCATTAGATTGTTAACCCAGTAGAAGAGCCATTATATTAGAGACAAATTCGTTTTTCTCTGTTTTTGAGTTTTTACATTGCCAGAATTATGCCAGAACTGCGTTTTTGGATTTTTATGGTGAATTTGGCCTGATGAGTTTGTGGTGTGATTTTAGAGAGTGACCGTGACTTGCTGGGGGGGGCACCAATAGTCTGGTAATTGTCTTCATGTTTATTTTTCATTTCCTAATTTAAATTGCTCTCTTTTTATTTTCTGTACATGTATATTTTTATTGTGCTAACTAGTTTGTTGTAGCTTACTGTTTTACTTCTCTTTTGCAGGTTAGATGATGATATGTGTTAGTATGTGTTAATTTTGTAGATTAGAAAAGGCTTGCAAGTCTCCATACTAACCCTAAGTCTCCATGCTAACCCCATCTCTCTCACTACACTAACCCCGTATGCAGTTAGATGTTAAATTGTGCTTTCTTTTATAATTTTACAGTCAAGTTTAGAACAGTTTTTTTAATTAGAACAGAACATAGTTTTAATTTGGGTTTCTTTTGGCAAATATTGATGGATGGATATATTTACTTCCAGTTTTTATAGTTGTTTATCACAGTTTTACATAGATTTCATTTACTTAGTTATTAGTTAATGTAATTGTCAATTTTAATGTCATAGTTTAATTTCTGTTTTTAATTCATTTTCTTATCATAGTTTGAATGATTAGAGTAGACATAGCATAGTTTTCTTTTACGCAATTTCCTTTCATATATTAAAATGAAATTAAATTCCTTAGTTAAATAATGATGATCTCGTTATGTTGTTGATGGTTTATACATGAATGTGTAGGGTATTTAACATTATTTTTGTCATGGCTAAGTTTGCATTGGATTGTTTAATCCATACCTTTCATTTTTCCATTGAGATTAGTATTGAGCTTATACCATTGGAATTGTCCTTTGTTGTCAAGTGTCACCAAGATATCATCCGACACCAAATACATTCACACAACCACCAGCATTATATTTGAATTTTCATAGGTTAAAGATAGTTTCTTGCTTTCATAGCTTAGAAAATAGTTTTATTGTTGTTGTAGGATAGATAGACTTTGCTTTGATAGATTAGAAAGTAGTTTTCTTATCATAGATTAAGAATTAGTTGTTAATCTTTCTTGCTTTCGATAAAATAGATTTCCTTTCATGCATTGCATTGAGCATTTAGTCTAGTTGCCTCTTATATTTCCTTTCATGCATTACAAATTGTAACGTCCTCCTCGTTACGACGACTCAACTCTAGTAACTAGTGCAATTTTTTTTTTTGTGTGTGTGTTTAAAAGGTGTGTGCACGTGTGTACCAGGAAACAATCAACGCATTCGACTCTGCGTCGCAACCCAACGACGAATAAGACACAACCATGATGAACATAAAACTGACAAGGACGCGCGACAGGTAACAGCATGCATAAACGATGATCACACGACGATAAGTAGAACTGACTAACTTCCCATCCGTCCTACCCTGCAAAGGTTAGGACCTCCAAGACACATAAGCAACGCTCAAGCCCAGGTTCCCATC
>SNQJ01S0019827.1:148494-177850 GCA_010110895.2 Picea sitchensis
TAGAGATACCTTTCTGTTCTTTCTCGATGGTACCATCCACTACACACTAAAAAGCTTGATTATATCATATCTTTAGACATGCCACATCCACTTAAGTACCCCTTACATCAGGACAACCACTAATAATATAACAGAAAGTCATCCTCTAACATAAATACCATCCTAATTAAAAAGAAANAAAAAAAAAAAGAAAAAAAAGTTATTTCATAGTTGTCCCCTCATCTTCTTGCATAAGCAATCTTATACTAACATCTTAAAGGATGGAGGGCCAGTCTCTGAGGGTTTAAGAGGCTAACCCGCTGGGATACTGAACAGATCTGCCGACAGCGGGTACCAGCCTATGGTATGACTAGGTAAACCCGTCGGAGTACTGAACAGGCTTGCGAGCAGCAGGGTATTCTACCTAGCAAGGATGATAATCTGACAAAAATAAATACTAAATTTAAACTTGTCCTAATGTACGACATTACTTGCAGACAAAGCTAACATGGAGTATGTGTGGTTAAGCTAAGGTTAATGAATCTCATCAACTTTCCATTGGGAAATGACTCTAAGACTATCTTAAAACTCTCTTGCCTACCTCTTCTTATCTATATATAGGATCTCTTGTCCTATGGGTGGGGCCATCTTCTAACTGTCTCGTCAGACCAAGCTGTGAAATTTTATCTTTACACTTGACATACTCTAAATCTTCGACTATTGGAGGATACTGACTAGTTTCCTATACTTTTGATTGTGAGGTGTCATAATACTTAGGTGTGGGGGAGGGGTTCATGAGCTGACAAATGATCATTTCCTAGAGAAATGAGTCTTTGCAATAATTTTTGTATTATTACCATGATACAGGTTATTACAGTGATAGTCATGTTATTTTTGAAATGCTTAAACTCCGGTGTGCTATAAATTACTGAACACATACTTAACAGACCACTCTTTATCGGTTTATCATTCAGTACAAGTTGCATGTTGTTGGTTCAATAATACATTTTATGCTTGCTATAACCCATTCATTGCAGGTTTTTGACATTATATGTCATATGCCAGAATAATGAGTCAGCATGGAGCATTATGCCTCTGCTCATTAACTATTGTGGTTGTCAAAAACACTTCCATTTGTAGGCCATCCATTATAAGAGGTGAAAATACACTTAACACAGGAATACTGGACGAAGTACCGTATGAGGTACCGGATGAAGTGTCATATGAGGTGTCGAACAAAGTGCGATTGCATACTAGTAACTATCCTAGATTCCAGGGAACTAGAATTCAATTACATTCAATTAAATTTGTTACAGGCATTGATTAAAAGATGCTTCATATGGTTATGATCAAATGTCCAAGTCAAAAGACTTGGACATTGATCTAAATACACACCAATCCATTGCTCCCAAGCTTGCTATCAAATTTGAATTTCCCACACATGGCAGCTCGCGCGCACATGTGGGCAACGTACTCTACCATAAGAGCATCCAAAATCAGGCTGGGCACTCTATTATCTCGTTTACCCTTGCCAATTTCTCTCCTCTGCATTAGGAATATGCACTCAACCTCTGCCATCTCGTCCTTTGTTCAAATCACACGCAAACCGTGCCAAATTTGTGCCATCTCTTGGCCTATGCTTAACCCATGCCTTTGCATGGTTTGATTTCTCCCTTGATTGGTGAATTTAAACTCTGTCATAATTCCCAGGAGATACGAACCCTCCTCATATGCAGACTTGTTTGCCATTCCAAAATTCTCACAGTGCATAGAAGTGTTTTTGCGTGTTGGCTGGGGGGCCATTTCTGTCTAGCTTGCAGGGCCATGATGACAACCTCTCTATGCAATTTGTAGTTGGTTTTGATGGTAAGACAACACATGTAGGGTCTCTTATCTTTGAAGTCACAAAAGATTCCATTTCTGCTGCAACAAAGCTCCCAAGAATGGGAGATAGATGGTTCAAGAATCATCAATTGTTGTGCTCAAGTTACAACAAGGTGTTTAAGCCCGAATTCGAGAGCATTTCAGGAGAAAAAGGGTATGCTAAGGAGTGGATAAATCTAGAATTGTTTAACCCCCTCATCATCATCACAAGGTTAATTACATGTGAAGGTAGATACTCCACCTTCAAAGCTTGTCATTTTAGATTGCTGGCTCATTTTCTGTTCAACAAACCCTTGAACTTTCCCTTTTATGTTCTCAAAAGCTTGGAGAAGATGTCCTCTCAAGTGAGGAAAACTGTGACTAATCCCCACAATAGTCTCTTCCACCATGGCTTAATCAAACTCCTCGTTCTTGCCAAACTAGAGAAGCGGGGGAAAATTTGGGATGCCTTTATCTACCAATTTGCAAATACTCACTTGGCAGTTAAGAGTGGAAAAAAGCCACTTAGTCTAAAAACTATCTCTCCATCCAAGACTCACTCTCCAAGAACTCCAAACCCTCTTGCACAAACCCTCTCTTTGCTGGAACAATACCAAAAGCTTGTTGATATTCCTACTTCTTCTTCGATGAAAAAGACCAAGAACAAAGACCAAAAGAAGCCTATTGTTGACCCCCCAATGCCTTCACTCTCTCTTGGTCCTACACCTAAGAAACTCCAAGAAGTAATGCAACAAGACTTTCCCATCATGATTCCCAAAAACAAGAGGGGAGCCAATCGATTTGGTAAAGGACCCTTTCGAAAGAGTACCCAGAACACAAGAACCAAACCTTATGCAAAACCTCCACCTACTTCGGATCCCATCCAAGTGTCCTCTGACCTTGAGAGCCCTCATAAGCAAATTAGGGAAGTCTCTACAGAGGGATTAGACCCACTAAGGAAAACAAAATCAGAACCTACCTCACCTTTCTGATCTCCCATCACTCCTACTTCACCTATGCCCACTCTAGATCCTAAAACTGATAAATTGTCCACATTCCTCAAAGGATCTAAGCCTTCCTCAAGGATCACCAATTCTATTTCAACCATAGAGAAGCTACAAAAAGAAAACCATCAGCTTCTTCAATAGTTGGAAGAGAAGAAGACAATAGTGCACACCTTCATCATGACAATGCAGTCCTTGAGGCAAAAGTTAACTCCCTTCAATGGTTGGTCAATGGGATGACCCAATCTAATCGCATCCTTCGAGCACAATTAAAGCAACACAAGAGGCACACGGATAAGTATTCATAGCAAGAAGGAGAGGCTTCCAAAGCTGATCCTCCTCAGCAAGCCTAGTCACGAGTGGTAACTTATTTTCGTTTGCAGTGGGACCTGCAAAATCATAGGTGCGGGGGTAATGTTGGGCCCGAGATATGATCATTGTCATGACGTTATTATACACTTTTTTCCATATGTACATATGTGTTTTCATCTTTCAAAGGAGCTTTTTGAAGAATTTTATGATAAAATGGTTTAATCGGCATAAGGTACATGTAATTCATGTTTAATGACTAAATCAAGTTTAATTCATCATGTTCTATGATTTCCAAGAGTTAATTCATGTTTTTTTTGCTGTTACAGGGAACAATACACCATGTTTCCAGTTCTGGCACTTGATCCAGCACTTGTTCCAGCACTTGTTCCAGTACCGGATCTGGCACTCGTTCCAGCAACCGGTATTGCACAAAAACGCAAGGCAAGTTGGTGGTTATGGCATTGGCGGCCAGTGATGGACAAATCGGGCACATGGGTTTTCTTCATGATCAGCCCCTCTAGCTACTAATATCAAGACAACTCAGTTTCAATTGTCTAAAGATGGTGATTATTGGCTTGCTCTGTTTTGTTAGTTATGGCATCATTTATTGTATTTTGCCGAATTTAGAGGTGGTTCAACCCTCCTGTGGTCAAACACTTGGTTTGTAAACTTATAAATAATGCCAGGATGGTCATTAGATTGTTAACCCAGTAGAAGAGCCATTAGATTAGAGACAAATTTGTTTTTCTCTGTTTTTGAGTTTTTACATTGCCAGAATTATGCCAGAACTGCGTTTTTGGATTTTTATGGTGAATTTGTCCTGCTGAGTTCGTGGTGTGATTTTAGAGAGTGACCACGACTTGCTAGGGGGCCCACCAGCAGTCTGGTAACTGTCTTCATGTTTATTTTTCATTTCCTAATTTAAATTGCTCTCTTTTTATTTTCTGTACATGTATATTTTTATTGTGCTAACTAGTTTGTTGTAGCTCACTGTTTTACTTCTCTTTTGCAAGTTAGATGATGATATGTGTTAGTATGTGTTAATTGTGTAGATTAGAAAAGGCTTTCAAGTCTCCATACTAACCCCAAGTCTCCATGCTAACCCCGTCTCTCTCACTACACTAACTTCGTATGCAGTTAGATGTTAAATTGTGCTTTCTTTTATAATTTTACAGTCAAGTTTAGAACAATTTTTTTAATTAGAATAGAACATAGTTTTAATTTGGGTTTATTTTGAAAAATAGTGATGGATGGATAGATTTACTTCCAGTTTTTATAGTTTCTTACCTTAGTTTTACATAGATTTCATTTACTTAGTTATTAGTTAATGTAATTGTCAATTTTAATGTCTTAGTTTAATTTCTGTTTTTAATTCATTTTCTTATCATAGTTTGAATGATTAGAGTAGACATAGCATAGTTTTATTTTACGCAATTTCCTTTCATAGATTAAAATGCAATTAAATTCCTTAGTTAAATAATGATGATCTCGTTATGTTTTTGATGGTTTATACATGAATATGCAGGGTTTTAACATTATTTTTTTCATGGCAAAGTTTTCATTGGATTGTTTAATCCATACCTTTCATTTTGTCATTGAGATTAGTATTGAGCTTATACCATTGGAATTGTCCTTTGTTGGAAAGCGTCACCGAGATATCATCCGACACCAAAGACATTCACACAACCACTAGCATTATATTTGAATTTTCATAGGTTAAAGATAGTTTCTTGCTTTCATAGCTTAGAAAATAGTTTTATTGTTGTTGTAGGATAGATAGACTTTGCTTTGATAGATTAGAAAGTAGTTTGCTTATCATAGATTAAGAATTAGTTGGTAATCTTTCTTGCTTTCGATAAAATAAATTTCCTTTCATGCATTGCATTGAGCATTTAGTCCAGATGCCTCTTAGATTTCCTTTCATACATTAGAAATAGTTTTGCATTGAGCATTTAATTTACTTGCCTCTTAGGCTAGATAGTTGTTCAATGAGAAGTCTTTGCTTACCTGTCCCTTTGTTTTAGTAGGATAGATAATTGTCTTTTCTTTAGTAGGATAGATAGTTGTCTTTTCTTACTTGTCTTTTGCTTTAATAGGTTAGATAGGTGCTTTTGCTTACTTGCTTATTTATTTTTATTTCATAGGATAGTTTCTCATTGAATGTAGGTTGGCAAGTTAAAGTAGTTTGCTTTCATCATATGCTTAGTAGTTTGCCTTTGCTTATTGTCATGAACTAGTTTGCTTTGAATAGAGTTATTACTTGCTTTCTTAGGAACTATCCATCAACCCTTGGCCCAAAAGTACTTAGGTTACCTAGTTTCAAGTTGCTTAGTAGGGTTTGCTCATTAGATAGGCTTGTTTGAGTATATTATCCTTAGATAGATGCTTTCCTTAGTTAGACTATACTCCTACCAACCTTTTACCTTTGGCATATATTTTTCTACAACTCTAAGTTTACTTACCCCGGGTTGACAATTTAATTGAGGGCAGTTTAGTGTCTTTTTTAGTACATATAAATCACCTAAGAGTGGTTGATTGGTTTTCAAAGATGTCCATTCTCACAACCTGTAAGAAGAACATCATAGCGACATATACTACCAAGCTCTTCTTTGGACGAGTATGGGTCCATTTTTGGATACCACAGACCATCATCTCCGATCGAGACAAGAGTTTCCTCAGCACATTTTAGTGGAGTCTTTGGTCATTGTTGGACACCAAGCTCACTAAATCCACTTCCTTCCACCCTCAAATCGATGGGAAAATAGATTTCGTCAATCGAATGATTGTGCACATCATGCGCATGTATAAGTCTAAGAATCCATGTACATGGGATGAGAGTCTTCCCTATGTTCAACACAGCTACAATAGGGATCTCCATAGCTCCAATGGCTATAGCCCATTTCAGGTGGGGTAGGGATTCCAACCCTTGGGTACCATAGATGTTGCACTACCTCTTGCAACCAAAAAAAAAAATCTTCCCATGTTCAGTCTGAGGTTGAAGAAGCTACCAGATTCATCACATCCGCCAACAGGTCCATGAGATTTTGTAGAAAGTCAATGCTAAGTACAAGCAGCGTCATGATAAACATCGGGTACCACACAAGTTTCAGGTGGGAGACAATGTTTGGTTACATTTGCAGAAAGAACACCCTATAGGGCCCAATCAGAAGCTCTACCCACTTTGTTATGGGCCTTACACTATCACCAAGGTTGTGGGTGACAATTATTTTGAGGCCAACACTCCCCCCTTCCTTGGCTTGCACCCAGTGTTCAATGTGGACCTCTTACAGCCATACTTTCCACCATTATTAGACACCTTGGAGATCACAGAACAATGGAAATCAACAGATATCAACCATGACTTCACGGAACATGCATCCACTGATCAAATAGTGGAAACATAGGTCAAGGGCACTTGCCAGCAAAGGATCCAACTTTATCGAGTTGTCAAGGCAAGGCAACTCCTACACCAAGGCAAGTGGCTCACTCGAGGAGAAATTCAACAGAAATTTCCTCACCTAATAGGGGAACTCAATTCAATTGATATAGTTTCTTCCTAAGGGGGGAGGACTGATCTAGGTGGATATTGGTGGCCACCCACCTATTCCAACTGGCTCCTCTTGACATTTTTTAGTTCAACATGTTTATCTATAATGATGGAATTTATTTCTCACTGTGGGTTATGCACTTTAGGGGCTATCCTAAAGCCCTACACAACATCCATGTGGATATTCATGGTCACCCACCTATTCCAACTTGCTTATTTTGAATTTTTCATGTCAGTACATCTTTCTATACTTCTAGGGCCATTTTGGAGCCCTAAACAATGTTTGTTTGGATTTCCATAGTCAAATTGTAGATGGATTCAAAGTTTTATGGAATAATGTGTATTTCTCTAAAATACCTTTCCAATGGGCTATCACACCCCTAAAATGGAGGTCGTATGAAAAAGTTACGACCTCGGGAAGTTGAGGTACCAACTTACCCATCGGGGCCTACATAACTTTTGGTGTTTCATCTCCTAGGGTTAGGTTTTTGGATGTCTATGGTTTTGGAATTCATAAGTAATGTTAAAAATGCCTTTGGATCCTCATTGTAATCATTTTGATCATATGGATGTGTGTAGATGCCACATCTCTTCTCAGAGATAACTACCACCATTCAAGCAAGTTATTTTCAGTTCTGTAGTTTTACAGTTTCAACCTATTTTATTTATTCAATAGAAGTTATTGTTCACTGTATATCTATTGTTTTTCTCCATATCTCTGCATTATTGTATCAATTCTATTAATCATTCCCTTCGGCTCATAAATTTGGATCGTAGAATGACTCCTAGACCTCATATACCTCAATTTTTGGAAGGACAACAAGCTGGAAATCAGGGGCAGTAAGGACAAGGGGAAGATTTCACGGAGTATTTGAGGGAGTATCAAGCTCTTGGTTATGATTTTCAGGTAGCCACGCCTTTACAAAATTTATGTACTATCAAGTACATAAATAGGCCTAGGGATTTCAACAGAGGCCCACAAAGTTGGGAGCTTCAACAGAAAGTGGGAAAATTATCCATCCCTTACTTTGAGGGCTCTAGAAAATCCATTGCTAGGGTGTGGGTACAGAAGTTGAACACTTATTTCCAACTTAACCCCATGACAAAGACAAAGGCCATCAAATATGTTGCCTTTCATTTGGATGGAGAATCCCACGAGTGATTGTTCCATGGGTTAGCCACATTGGGACATAGTAGCATCACTTCATACATGGATTTCACTCAAAGTTTGATGGATAGATTTTATAGGAAGGATATAGAGATACATTTCAGGGAGCTAGCATAGCTTAGGCAGACATGTACACCAGATGCCTACATTTCATAGTTCCATGAGATTTCATTCATGGCGATGGATGTATCTGAGCACAGGTTGATTATGTTGTTTATTGAGGAACTTTCTGAACCCCTGCAAGGTTGGGTTAGGACCTTCAAACCAGCTTCACTACAGGATGCTATCATCAAGACGCATGACATGGAGGACATAGTGCCCAAGAAAAAATCCCCTCCTAAACCATTCATACCTCAAGATAACAAAGACAAAAATCGTTTTTAGAAGAAATGGTTCAGGAAAGATAAAGGGGATGAGGAGATGTGAAGAGAATTAAGAAGGAATAATATTTTATTTAGTTGCAAGGAGCCTTGGAAAGTAGGTCATAGGTGCATGGGAAAGATTAAGGTACATTACATTGAGGTACTTTCTGAAAGTGATGAGGAAGAGGAGGAAGGACATGAGTAGGGAAGCGAGCACAAAAGTTCATATGATGAGTAGCCATGAGTGGAGGCCAAGGGTGTTGAGCATAAGCGCATTGAGAATAAGGGTGTGACTATTGCCACTCTGTCAGGTGTTTCTATATTTCACACCTTCAGGGTCTGTGGTGTATTACATGGACAACGTGTCACAGTTCTGATTGATGGTGGAGCAACCCACAACTACATTGACTTAGATTTGGTGGCTAGGAGAGGCATTCCTACAATAGACTTTGAGAGGTTTTATGTAGTGGTAGTTGGTAGGTGAAGTATGTCATGCACATAGAAGAGTCTGTATTTGGATGTGACATTGGTAAATTACATTGTGACCGCTGATTTTTATGCAGTTGAGCTAGTAGACACTAATATCATATTGGGTGTTCAATGGCTTGTTTCCTTGGAAAAACATTATGTTAACTACCAGGCCATGGAGTTAGATTTCAAGGAAAAAGATGGTAGGAAGGTGGTTCTGAGGGGCATGTCCAGTGGTTCTCCTAGAATTGTTTTAGCCCAGTGGATGGAGATCATATTCAAGCGTGGGATATAGTACTTTCCATAGATTGAACTTCAATCATACTATCAGCAGATCAGGAACAAGGAGTTTGGCATAATGAAGGATTTATATTCGGGCCATGTGATCAATGCATAGGGTGTATAGGTACATCAGGAGGAGATCCATGCCATGTTGGATTGGCTCACAGGGATTTCAACTAATTGGAAGTCCCACCTTCTGGTGGAATATTCCAAGGATTTTTTTTCTTGCGAGTTGATGGATGGTCATATTCAGGATGACAGGTACAAAGTGGTGGATGAAATTATCTACTACATAGATAACATATACTTATTCCCTGAGTGCACACTTAGGGAAGGAGATGATGAGAGATATACATGATACACCCTTGGCAGGGTATCCTAGGTACTTCAGGACTTACATACAGATCATAAAGAGGTTCTCACGAAAGGTCCTTGAGGAAGATGTATTGATACATGTGAGTGAGTGCATGACTTTTCAGCAGAACGAGTCAGAACATACTCATCCTAAAAAAATATCGCATCATATACTCATTCCAGAACATGAGTGGGAGAGTGTGTCAACATATTTCATCACATGTCTACTAGAGGTGTATGGAAGGGATTGTATTTATATTGTTGACAGTCGGTGGACCAATTTGTCACATTTATTCACGAGTCCATCAGAGTATAAGGCACTATAGGCAACAAAGTTATTTTTCGGGGAGGTTTTTAGATTCCATGGGTTGCCTAAGTACATTGACATAGATTGGGACAACACATTTATCAGTACATTTTGGCAAGAGTTGTACATATTAGCAGACACAAAGTTGACTCCTAGTACCTTGTTTCCATAAGTTGGGTGCATACAAAAATAGGAATTCAAGACTTGGCATATTTGGATTCCAATGGTTATCAATATAACATAGTGGGATTCGATTGGTTGAAGGGATGGTGGATGTAATATTCCAGATATAAAAGAATGCAGAGTAGAAATAAAATGCTACAAATGGAAAATGAACAACAATATAACCAAAACAACACAACAATAATATTGAAATGATAACAGAATAACACCAGAAAGAGCACTTTGATTACTGATAGAAATGTTCACTTGCCTCTTCGAGGGGGAAACCTCCATTCGAGTAGAGCTCTATTACTATAATATCCAAGACCATAGTTCTCATACCCTCGACTCCTATTTATACTAAATATGTCTATCAAAAGAACCATCTACATGAAGATCCTTCTAGAAGTGAAAGATTCTATTAGGTCTTCTTACATTCAAATTATTCTTCCTTATTGCTAGGACTTATTAATATTGACCTTTATTACATCAGAACATATTATTCTACCTATGTGAGGGGTTAGGTCCCTAACATGTCCTCCCCTTTAAAAATAACCTTATCCTCAAGGTTTGAGATGTGGAAATTGTTGCAGAATGGTAGTTGGTTCCCAAGTGGCATCTGTTGGGGTTGTATCTTTCCACTGGACTAACACTTCCTTGATGGTTTGCTGACATAGGTGGCATTCAGGCTAGTCCAAAACTGCCTTTGGTTGTAGCCAAATGGAGCCTTCTTCATCTAACATGGGAAGGCTAGTTTGAGTTTGGCACTTAGTTCCAATCACCTTCTTTAAGCAAGAAACATGGAAAACGGGATGTAGCTTAGAATGACTGGGTAAATCTAACTGATAAGACACCTATCCCACATGCTTGAGAATTGTATAAGGACCATAAAATTTGGATGCTAGTTTCTAACAATGGTCAGCCTTGAGGGAATTTTTCTTGTAAGGTTGTAGCTGAAGAAACACTTGATCCCCTTATGCAAATTGACGTTTAGAGTGACCTTGATCTGCTTGTTTCTTCATGCAATTATGGGCCATGACCAAATTCTCTTTGAGGGTACGAAGAATAGTCTCTCGAACTGTAAGTGTTTGATCCACTGCCTGAACCTTCGAGACACCTGATAAATATGAGAGAACTGAAAGTGGATTTTGTCCATATATTGCTTCAAAAGGAGTCATGCGGGTAGGTGTATGGTATGAAGTGTTGCACCACCATTCAACTAGTGGCAACCATTGAGCCCACTGATTTTTCTTTTCCGATGCAAAACACCTCAAATATGTTTCCAAACACTTGTTGACAACTTCAGTCTGACCATCAGTCTGTGGATGATAAGCTGTGCTGAGATGCAATTGGGTGCCTTGTAGCTTGAACAGTTCTTGCCAAAAAAATTTGGTGAAAGTTGTGTCGTAATCAGAAACAATAGAATGCGGCATGCCATGAAGCTTGAAGACCTGATCCATGAAACTTTGAGCCATAGTGGATGTTGTAAATGGGATTTGAAGAACACATAAATGAGCATACTTGTAAAGGTGATCAACGACCACCATGATGACTGATTTATTGCCCGATTTAGGTAATCATACAATAAAATCCATAGAGATATCCCGCCAAATAGCAGATGGAATCGGAAGCAGTTGTAGTGTGCCAGGAGATTTTACTGTTTCTCCCTTGTTTCGTTGACACACATCACATTCAGACACAAAATTATGAACATCTTGTTTCATACCCTCCCAGAAGAAAGAACGTTTGACCCTATCATAGGTTTTGGTAAACCCTGGGTGCCCAGCTGTGGGTGTAGCATGAAGCTCAAAAAGTACCATGGATTCAAGTTTTGACTATTTACTTAAATACAAATGGCCTTTGTATCGAATCTCATCATGGAGCCAAGAGTACCCTGGGAAACTGGAGAATTGGACTGCAATTGTTGTATCAGATGCAAACTTTTGGGATATTGTAGCCATTCCTGGTGAACGGCTTAGAGCCAATCTAGTACAATGAAGGAGAGAGAAAAAACAAACCCTTCATCTTCATATTTTTGGGAAAGTGCATATGCGACCACATTGTCTTTTCCTTTCTTGTAAATGATCTCATAATCATATCCAAAGAGCTTAGTCACCCATTTTTGTTTCTCTGGGGAGGAAATGCGTTGTTCTAGAAAATACTTGAGGCTTGGATGATCTGTCTTAATTTGGAAGCGCTGACCTAATAGATAAGGGAGCCAAAGATCAATGACATGGAGAATAGCCAACATTTCCTTTTCATAGATTGATTTGCCCAAATTTTGTTCAGACAACTTTTTGCTGGTAAAGGCCAAAGGTCGACCCTCTTGCATAAGGACATCACCAATTCCTTTCCCTCAAGCATCACATTCCAGGACAAAGGTCTTTGTGAAATCAGGAAGTGTCAGGACTGGAGTGGTGCACATGGCCATATTCAAGGTTTTAAAAGTCTGAGTAGTTGTTGGAGTCCAGATGAAAGAATTCTTTTTAAGGAGTGCAGTGAGAGGGGCCGCAATATTTCTATATTTCTTAACAAACTTGAGATAATAACCTGTTAAGCCCAAAAATCCACGCAAGATTTTGAGAGTCTTGGGGTGAGGCCAGTCTTGCATAGCTTCAATCCTTTTAGGATCCACTCTGACCCTGTGCTTGCCAACAAGATGACCCAAGTATTCGACTTTTGAGGTGCCAAAAGAACATTTAGATTGTTTCAGGAAAATTTGGTGCTGAGAGATTAGATGGAGAACTCGATCCACATGAGCAAGATGGTATGTCCAGGTTTTGCTATAGATGAGGATATCNCTCATAGTGGCCCTCATGAGTTCTAAAGAGAGTATTAGGAATGTCCACCTCTTTCATATGGATCTGGTGGTAGCTAGAACGAAGATCAAGTTTAGTAAAGAACCAGGTGCCACTCAATACATCCAAGAGGTCATCAATGACAGGAATGGGAAATTTGTCTTTAATGGTGATTTTGTTGAGGGCACGTAAATCAAGACACATGTGCCAAGAACCTTATTTCTTCATGACCATGACTATAGGAGAATAGTAGGGGCTCATACTAGGGCGGATAACACCTGAGTTAAATAGTTCTTGAACCATTTTCTCAATTTCATTTTTTTGGGAAAAGGGGTGACGATAGGGATGGATATTGGGAGGAAGGCTTCCTGGGACAAGGGGAATGGGATGATCATGAACACCATAGGAAGGAGGGAGTCCTTGGGGAGTGGGAAAAACCACTTGATGTTTAGAGAGGATGGATTGGAGGTCTTGCAGCACAGAGGGTGTCTCAGTTGCTTGTATGGCATGGAGTTGGGAAATAACGCCCAAATGACCTTTCTTGAGAAGATTTTACATGCAATGGGAACTAATGATCTTAGGGGAAGCGACGATGATGCCTTGGAACTTATATTGTTGGCCCTTCTGGTCAAATTGCATGGTTAATTCCTTAAAATCCATGAGAATGGGAACCCAAAGTCCTTAGCCAGTCTACACCCAACACAATGTCACAACCTCCCATGTCGATAGCAAACATATGGGATTTCAGGTGGTAGTCACCAATTTAGAGACACACTTTTTTACAACGCCCTCCACATTTCATGGACCCGCATTGGCAATCATGATTTGGAAATTATTGACTGCACAGATATAACAATTAGTTTCTTGGGCAATGTAGCGATGAAAAAAATTATGGGTTCTTCCACTATCAACAAGAATGATGACCTTCCATTGCTTGATGTAGCCAAATAGTTTGAGGTTTTGGAGAGTAGAGAATCCAGTGAGAGCATTTAGGGAAATGACTGGTTCTATTTCGGGAGGGTCTGAGGGAGGGGAAATGTCGGTGGGTTCAGGTGACTCAGACACAAGGGGAGCTTCCGATATGGCCATAAAAATCTTTTGTTCCTTACACTTGTGTCCCGGAAAATATTTTTCATCACAATTATAACAAAGGCCTTTGAGTTGGCATTTAGCCATTTTGGCCCTGGTTAATTTTTAGATCTTTAATGGAGTAGGAGGAGTGGGATTTACTGGTTTAGTACGAGGAATAAAGGAGGGTTTTAATTTTTGAGAAGAGACAACATGTTGTTCTTCCTTAGCTCTTTTAGTAGCCTCCACCCAACTCTGAGACCGAGCCATGAGGACATGGGCACGAATCTCATCCTTGAGGCCACTGATAAAACATTCTCGAAAAAAGCATCAGACATGTCATTTGTATGAAAAGCCAATCGCTCAAAAGAAGCTATAAAGTATTCCACTGTGCCAGATTGTTTCAACTTTTTCAAATGGCCTAAATGGTTGGTTTCAATGTCAAATCATTCATAAAGCTCTGCCACAAAGTGTGTCCAAGCAACATACCCTTGACGGGTAGTTTTTCTCCATTGCCACTATTGCCAACGTTCTTGATCTAGATGGAGAACACCATACCGGAGTTTGGACAAGTCATCTGTAATGCCATACAAAGAGAAATAATGTTTCATTTGAGTGACCCAATCAGTGGGATCCGAGCCATCAAATTTGTTCACATCCACCTGTGGAAGGCATAGGTCACGTTGGAAGTTATGGGGCTAAAAATTATGGGAATGACAGGAAGTTTCAACTTCGATATGCAAAGGTGGGTCAGATAAAGGGGGGTCTGCAGGGATATGCATCTTGGTGTAGATCATCGAAGTGACAGATTCAAGATGGGTAGTCATGTCTTGTTTGAGGTCTTCTTTGAGTTCTGCAATTGAGGCGACGATGGAGGAATGCATGTTTTTATTGTTGGTGGCAATATTGGCACTGAGTTGTGTCACTTCTTGTTGGGTCTCTCTGAAATTAGATTGCAAGGTATTGAAGCGAGCTTCCAAGTCTTGGCTATCGGTATGGGACATGATGGCGAGGGAACCAAAAAAGGGGGGGTGGGGTCAAAAATTTTACTGAAAAATGATAGGTATGAATGTGATAAGGGCGAAAAGATAAATCCAATGGAATAGGTCTCAAATAATGGTGCAAAAATTTGTGGACTTTTTTTTTTTTTTACACTTGTGGAGTTATACTCCAGACTGAATAATACTGCAGTGATGAAATGCCCAAATTATTAACCAGGAAGAAATGTGTAGTGATTTGGCAACTCAAACATAGTTACGCGGCAATAGATCTTGTTTGTTTTATTTTTTTGTTTATGTCCCAAAGGGTTAGGTATTCAAGGGTTCTACAGACAAGGGTTTGCCCTGTGCTATAGCTATCTGATATACGTGAGGGGTCCAATAGTAGTAGTCGGCCCAATATCTTAGGGCACCAACTAAGGAGGCTAGACCGTTCCCTTAGCCATACTACCTGACTACCCAGGTACTAGAGAGTATCTTCCCGAGTGTTGTTCTCAGTGGCACTATAGCAGTCAGGCGACCGATCGGTTTATCTAAAGAGGGCTTCAGGAAATCTAGGTCGATCCGTACATAGGTGTTGTCTCATGCACTACCACTTGAAGGGGTACCAATAGGGGTTACAAGGGTGGCAAACGGATGTGCGCTTAAGTACCACTTGTATTTTCTGAGTGTATGAATCCCTCAACCACAGTTTTATGTGCGTAACAATAGATATATGTGGCTTAAAGACGTCAGAATAAGTCTGTACCCTGAAAAAAAATTAAACCCACAATTTTCTACCGGGGAAAGTGATCTGATACCACTTGTAATATTCCAGATATAAAAAGTATGCAGAACAGAAATAAAATACTAGAAATGGTGTTGGCCCTTGGTTATGGAAGGAAGCGAAGAACGAGGAAGAAAAGGTAAAAAGAGAGCTTCACAGGAGACACAATGACTGTCACTGGGTCGAAGTGAGAAAAAGAATAGAAAAGATGGATTGAAGTGTAGAAAAGCAAGACATTGGATGAGGAGATCAAGGATGACAGATCAACAAGGAAGATGGATCGAGGATGACTCAGGAAGTGGAAAAAGCCAGCATTAGATGCCTTGGATCACCGTGAGATGAAGAAGGAAAGACAGACTGGTGAAGCCCGGAAAGAATGGGTCAAGTTGACCTAGGGATGTAGACACCTAGGGTTTTGGTAATTAGGGTTTTGACACCTAGGTTTTGACCTGAGGTTGTCCGTGAGGGATTGTAATGTATAAATAGAGGTCCAGAGGACCTAGGTCGGGTCGGTACTGTGGTTGATCCTTGTTATTGATTATTGTTCATTGGGAGAATATTGTATTAGGGGTGAGAGAAGTGTTGAGAGAGAGAGACTTCTGGTATTGTAAGATCTTCAGCTGAGTGCGAAGATCAAGTCATGCAGCTGGGTGCGTAGGAAGGGAGAGAGAAAGAGAGACAGAGAGAGAGGATCCGCTGGCCAAGAGCACAGATCAGAACTGTAAGATTTATCTTAATATATCATAAGAACAGTTCTGTGGATGTAGCCCTAGAGAGAGGGTGAACCACATACATCTGTTGTTGTGTGTGTGATTGATGCTTTGAGATATGTTGTTGTTATATTATTATCTTCATTATTGTATTAGATCAGATCTATAGTTGTGAAGGATAGATATAGTTAGTTGAATGGTAGATGCATGTTATGTTGTTGTTGTAATAAGAACCACTTAATATTCCCCTGGTTGTAGACATCTTTATCCTACAACCCCCTCATAGTTGCTTCAGGTGAGACTGCATCTTCTTCACAGGTGCTATTGAAAGGGCCAGTAGCTAGGTCTTGTTGGTGCGCTCTTGGAGTTGAACCCTGGGTCTGCCCCTGTGCCAACAAATGGTTTTGTTGCCGGGACTGGAATCGTTTTAAGGGAATGTCAAGGTGGTTCCCATCGAAGACAGAGATTTAGAAGTGGATAGAGGATCAAGAGAAGGACTTCACCGAAGCCTAGAACAAGAACCCTAAAATAAGCATTGAAGATTGGCTATAAAGATACATCTTCACCGACATTCACGAGATATTTTTTGGAGGAATCCATCAGGAGCTACATGAGTGGTTGGCTAGGTTAGCTGACACACAGTTTGAAATCAGATCTAGACCTCCTATGGTTTGGACACCAGCATTGATCCAGAAGGTCAAGAGGGTCGAAAACACTGTATCTAGAGAAGTAGATCACTGGATTGATAGTACCATCGGAGGGTATATCACCAAGTTTGTTGTTGAGAGAACAAAATCTTATAGCCAAGCCGAGAGATACTTTTTCAAAGGACCCAGAGGAAAATTTTTGCACTTCCTGAAGCTAAGAATCAAGATACTCTTGGATGAAAACCACATCTTGAAGATACAATAGATTGATCGGACCTGAAAAGGCTAATGTTCAAGATCTCGGACAGAGACAATGACACAGAAGCAGGACATACGCACAGTGGGAAAGTATTCCAAGGAGTTCACCTTGAGAACTTTTTTAAGAAAAACTACGGAGAAGAAGGTTTCTATAGTGGAGAAGAGGTAGATCTAATCAACGAAGAGCATCCAGAGCCCACCAAAACAGAAGAAGGGAAAGTTGAAGAACTGCGCCAAAGCGAGCCAGAAACCTCGGGAACTGCACGAACTACTGAAGTAAGTAATGTTAATCCTCATGTTGTCCCAACAATACTTAACAGTCAGAATAGTCAGAACCACTAGAGTCTTCAGAGTATTGTTACTAGTAGTTCAACATCCACTCAGACAAGAACCCTAATCAGCTTTATGGCAGATGAAATGAGACTCCCTATCTTTAGAGGAGATGGATATGAAGATCCAGATCATCATTGGTTTCTGTGCGAGGTCATATGGAATATTAAAAGTATCACCGATGAAGCCATCAAGAGAACCTAGTTCAGCACTACGCTAAGGGACTGCACACTGAGCTGGTACATGAAACTTGTCCAAGTACTAGCACAGCCTAAGCCCTTGAATGAGATCAAGAACGCGCTGATTGTAGAGTTTAAGAAACCTAAGTCGGAGTCACAATGTATTACAAAACTAAAAGAGATTAAACAAAAGGTAGCAGAACCTCTCTGAGAGTTCGACTAGAGATTCAAGACCCTGACAGGCCTATTAACTTTCCAAATCCCTGACAAACAGAACAAAGAATGGTTCATTGCTGCGTTGTTACCACACATAATATTCCCTCTGATGTTGGATAAGATTTCATCTCAGGTAGAAGCTTTGGATATCGTCATGAAGCTTGAATCAACACCGATGGGATAATCTAGCTCAGGCATTAGCCAGATCATGAGCCAGCTAACTAGTTTGTCTTTACAGATTGAGGATATGAAAAAAGATAAGGGAAAAGACAAAAGGGAAGATATCTATTGTGTAAGATGCAGATCTGAACTCCATGATAAGGAACATTGTCCCTTATTTCATGGGTACTTGGCATCAGGGGCGTCGAGCCCCTTAAAGCAAGTTAACCTACCCTGTGCGATGTATGATGAAATAGGCATCGCCTAGGTGAGTGATACTACATGCAAAAGTATGTCCAAACACCCACAAACTTATATTGTACATTATATAAATCAGTGGGGCATGATTATCGGGATTGTAGAGATTATGATCTCATGCATGAAAGGTCGAGAGACATATACAAGATTCAAGACGAAGTACAACAAGAGGGAAACACTCTACAGTACAACTCTCTGGGGAGAGGAAATTTCACTCCTTGAAATGGCTACAGAGGACGAGGACGAGGAGGAGGTATGGGCTGAGCCTGAGGACAAATAATTTGTTACAACTACGCACAAACATGACATTTAGCAAGGGATTGTCAGAATCCCTTCATAACCTGTAGTTACTGTAACCCCTTCGAGCATGTCATAGAGGAATACCCTATGTTGTTGGATAAACTTTAGGAAAGACGAGGACCCCAGTAGAACCCACAAGTACAATTCATATATGTTGAACCTCGCGGAGCAGACCCTAGAGTCATTGTTATCACTCGAGGAGGCGTTGCTACAAGAGAAGAAAGAGCATCCCAAGGAAAGACTGAAACTGACCACGAAGTCAGGAAAGCTATAGAAAAGACCCCAACATTCAATGCTAAGAAAGAAAGACAGATATTCGAGGAGGCAAGAAAAGAGTTCAAAGGAGACCAAGGATCTTCATCAAAGAGACAACCAAAAATCAAAGAATATGGCATGCCTCAGGTGTTTGATCCGTCTGCATCGCCAACAGAAGGGAAAGAGGTAAGCAAACTCATCGAATTTTTGTACACTTGTGTTAAGTTGATTCAAGATAAAGGCGTTGTACAAGAATTACAAGATTTAATCAAGCAGTATGAACAAGGAAAAATAGACCCCTTACTGAATAGAGCAGTACACCAAATTGGAAAAAGGAGAAGGACAAATAAAGAATTACACTTGAATTCTCATATAAAAGAGTATCAGATAGACTATGTGGTCCTCGACTTATGGTCAGAGGTTAATGCCATGATGAAGCAGACTTGGGCACTGATGGGAAAACCTGAGCTGATATATTCCCCTATCAGGCTTGGCATGGCTAATCAGCAAGATGTCAGCCCATTTGGATGATTAGAGCATGTGCCAGTGGACATCGATGGAGTAAGAACCTTTGCAGATTTTAAGGTAATTGAAATTGTTGATGATAGCTGCCCTTACCCTGTATTATTAGGAATTGATTAGGCCTTCAACAATTTCACTGTTGTTGATCTAAAGAAAATATGCATGACATTTGAGAAAGTTGGCCTTAGGGTCGTTGCACCTTTAGATCCAGATGAGGGTCCATGATAAACAGAACCTATCAGAGAAGAGGACCATACATTTGAACTGGAAAAGATCTACAAATTAACAGCCATACAACAAGATTATATCAACCCTATAGCTGACAGGAATCTGAGCTGGTGAAGTGAGAGCACATGTTCATCTGACTCAGAAGAAGCGTTGGAGAACTGGCAGAACCAGATGTACGAAGTATCTACAAGAAGATGTGTTAGGCTAACCAGAGAAGTTCGTTGGATTGGCACAATAGTGAGTAATCTACCCACATTTGATGGGTTGAACCCCTTAGGGAACTTCTTATCAGAATTTGAGACAAGTGTACCAACACAATAGAGGTTGTTGGTAATGGATGAGGCCATGAAAGCCACACCAAAAAGATGGTGGGGGACACATAAAATCAATATTACAGACTAGACACAATGCCGAACTTTGATGACAGTGCGGTTTCCAGCACAGGTAGGAAGCTTCAAAGCAAGGTACACAGGTCGAAGCTTCCCAAAGGACCATGTACGAAGTTGTGAAGAGGACTGGAGTGACATTCCTAAAGAACAATGGGTACACAGATTCGTCAATATGTTGGATACCACCCCGATTAACTGGTACCTTCAAGCAGAGTTGTGCCTTGTCACTTCAGAATGGGAAGGTATGATCCAGAATTTTATAACCACCATTTTGTTTGACAGTGAATTTCCTTATGTAGATCAAGCACTACAGATGGAGAGACATAAAGTATTTAAGGAGGCATCTGGCCTCCCTTTGGAGCAAGAAGAGGATGAATGGACTGCGCCCCTCCAGAAACTACAGACCTTCTACAACATTAATGTCGACGAAGACAATGATCCAAGGAAGGTGAATATCGCAGAAACAGAAGGTTAGAGAGATGTGGAAGGACTAGGAGTTGAACTTCCATTCATTGGACAATCGATAAAGATAAAGAAAGTCAATATCAGGATAGAGGAGACACCAAAGCTTGCCAATGTCGGAGATTACTGGGACATTGCTATCACTGACAAAATCACAGAATTATTGCACGAGTATCAGGACTTGTTCCTGACCAAGTTCACTGATATGAAGGGAATAAAAGGACCTATGGGAGAAATGAGAATACCTTTGAAACCATATGCGAAGCCAGTCAAGCAAAGACCCTACAGATTGAACCTGAAATATAAGGAAAAACTGAAGATTGAGCTCGATAGAATGCTGGAAGCAAGGATTATTGAACCTATCGAAGAGTCGGAGTGGATTAGCCCCATGGTAGTGCAAGATAATAAGACAGGTGAGATTAGGATTTGCGTAGATCTCAGGAAGCTGAATGATTCTTGTCTACATGATCCTTTCCCTACACCTTTCACAGACAAAGTGATGGATAACGTGGGAGGCCAAGAAGTATATTCTTTTACAGATGGGTTTTCAGGATACCATCAAATCTGCATCACCAAGGAGGACTGTCATAAGAATACGTTTTCCATAGAGTGGGGATCCTACCAATATACAGTAATGCCATTCAGACTGAAGAATTCCCCAGCCATCTTTTCCAGGGTGGTGGTTGAAGCGTTCAAAGAATTTTTGCATAAGTTTTTAGAAGCATGCTTTGATGATTGGACTATTTTTATTTTGTTGAAAAATCATATTGAATGTTTAAGGCTAATGCTGGATAAATGCAGGCAGTGTCAAATTTCTTTGAATTTGAAGAAGTGCATCTTCTTCTCACCATTTTGAGTATTATTAGGTCATATTGTATGAAAGCAAGGATTGTTGGTGGATCCATCCAAAATTGCAATTATAGTTGTTTTACCACCACCTACATCAGTCAAACAACTACACACTGCGCTAGGACATACTGGCTATTACAGAAAATTTAGCAAAGGATATGCTTAGATTACTGCACCAATGGAGAAGTTATCAAAGAAAGACTGTCAGTTTGGTTGGACAGACGAATGCCAGCAGAGCTTCGACACACTGAAACAAAATATGGTCACTGCGCCTATTCTAGTCTTTCCCAACTGGAGAAAGGACTTTCATGAGCATGTTGATGCATCTTCTATTGCATTAGGAGTAGTACTGGCACAACCTAGAGAAGGGGACATTGATCATACACTAGCATTTTCCAGCAGAAAGCTATCCACAACTGAAATCAATTACACTACTACATAGAGAGAGGGACTAGCCATGGTGTATGCATTGCAGAAATTTCGCCACTACTTGTTGGGAGGACACTTTAAAATGTTTACTGATCACTCCACATTGAAGTACCTAGTCAACAAGCCAGTGTTGGGGGGAAGAATATGCATATGGCTTCTCTTGTTTCAATAATATGAGTTTGAGATCATAGTTAAGACAAGAAGAATGAATAAGGGTCCAGACCACCTGTCGAGGTTGAAGCATCATGAAGAACCTACCAGTATGGAGGATACACTACTGGATGCACAAATGCTCACCATTATAAATATTGATGACCACTTTGCAGACATAGCCCAGTTCCTGTCAACAGGAATGGCTCCAGGCGAGTACACTATTCCTCACAAGAAAAAACTAGTGGTGCACGATGCAGATTTTTCATTGATAGTTGGTCAGCTATATAAAATGGGACCTGATGAGATCCTAAGAAGATGTGTGATGGAGGCAGAATTCCCTATGATCCTAGAAGAATCTCATGAAGGCATTGCAGGAGGACATTACGCAGGAAAAGAAACTGTGCAGAAGGTTCTGGGAGTTGTCCTTTGGTGGCCTACGTTACACAAAGATGCTAAAGAATATACCAGATCATGCGATGTATGCCAGCGAGTTGGAAAACCATCCCGAAGAGATGATATGGCATTAGAACCACAAATGACCCTACAAGCATTTGAAAAATGGGCCATTGACTTCGTGGGACCTATAAACCCACCAGGAAAACGCACAGGAGCAAGGTATATTATCACTGCAACATAATACCTTACTAGATGGGCCGAAGCAAGAGCATTCAAGGACTGTGGTGCATCTACAACTGTGCGTTTTATATTTGATGACATAATAACCAGGTTTGGATGCCCTAAGGTCCTTATGAGTGATCAAGGTACACACTTCATCAATAAGACAGTTGAAGCCTTGACTGAAGAATTTGCAGTCCACCATCAGAAAAGTACACCTTACCATCCACAAGCAAACAGAATGGTTGAAGCATTCAACAAGATCTTGTAGACAGCATTGAAAAAGATTTGCAGTGTGAACAAGGATGACTAGGATTTAAGAGTACCAACAGTACTCTGGACTTATAGAACCACTTGCAAGAAATTAACAATGCAGAGCCCTTTCAAATTGGTTTATGGTCTTGAAGTTGTTGTCCCAATGGAGTACTTGGTACTAAGCTTAAGAATTGTTGCATTTACATACATGGATGATATTGGTGCTATTCATGAGAGGCTAGCACAGTTGGTCGAACTAGAAGAAGACATATTCATTGCAGGATTCCATCAGCAAATTCAGAAGGAACGAGAAAAGTCCTATCATGACAGACACATCAAGAAGAAGATATTCAGGCAAGGTGATTTAGTACTGGTATATGACAATAAGTTTATCAAACACCCTAGGAAGTTCAGAACGCATTGGCTCGGACCATATGAGATTGCCTATGTTACAGAAGGAGGAGTTGCGGAACTGAAGACATTGAAAGGAGACTGGAAGGAAGGCTTGGTGAATGGGAGTCGGCTGAAGTTGTACTATGACAACCAGCTGCCTCACATCTCTCAGAAGAATCAAGAAGACAAGGGTCCAAGTGCCATGTGTAGTTGAAACTGGGTATCAGACACAGAAAAGACAGTTTGTACAATGATGGAAAGGAGGCATAAAGAAGAAAGCAAGGGCTGCACTGCACAGTCAAAAGTCAAAGTAAAACAAGAGGATCAAATCTCAAGTGCCTCGGGACGATTCACAGGTGAGTGTTGGGGGCCTGTTGGCCCTTGGTTATAGAAGGAAGCGAAGAACGAGGAAGAAAATATAAAAATCAAGCTTCACGGGAGACACAGTGACTGTCACTGGGTCGAAGTGAGCAAAAGAACAAAAAAGATGGAGCGAAGTGCGGAAAAGCAAGTCGTTGGATGAGGAGATCGAGGATGACAGATAAACAAGGAAGATGGATCGAGGATGACTCGGGAAGTGGGAAAATCTAGCATTAGATGCCTTGGAGAACCGCGAGATGAAGAAGGAAATATAGGTTGGCGAAGCCCGGAAAGAATGGGTCAAGTTGACCTAGGGATGTAGACACCTAGGGTTTTGGTAATTAGGGTTTTGACACCTAGGTTTCGACCTGAGGCTGTCGGTGAGGGATTGTAACATATAAATAGAGGTCGAGAGGACCTAGGTTGGGTCGGTACTGTGGCTGAGCCTTGTTATTGATTATTGTTCATTGGGAGAATATTGTATTAGGGGTGAGAGAAGTGTTGAGAGAAAGAGCCTTCTGGTATTATAAGATCTTCAACTGGGTGCAAAGATCAAGTCCTGCAACTGGGTGCGCAGGAAGGGAGAGAGAAAGAGAGACAGAGAGAGAGGATCTATTGGCCAAGAGCGCAGATTAGAACTGTAAGCTTTATCTTAATATATCATAAGAACAGTTTTGTGAACGTAGCCTTAGAGAGAGGGTGAACCACGTACATCTGTTGTTGTGTGTGTGAATGATGCTTTGAGATCTATTGTTGTTATATTTTTATCTGCATTATTGTATTAGATCAGATCTATAGTTGTGAAGGATAGATCTAGCTAGTTGAATGGTAGGTGCATGTTATGGTTGTTGTAATAAGAACCACTTGATATTCCCCTGGTTGTAGAAATCTCTGTACTGCAACTCCCTCATAGCTGCTTCGGGTGAGATTTCATCTGCTTCACAGATGTTGTCGAAAGGGCCAGTAGCTAGGGCTTATTGGTGTGCTCTTGGAGCTGAACCCTAGGTCTGCCCCTGTGCCAACAAATGGCATATGAACAATAATATAACCAGAACAACACCACAATAATACTGAAATGATAACATAATAACACCAGAAAGAGAACTTTGATTACTGATAGCAATGTTCACTTGCCTCTTCGAGGGGGCAACCTCCAGTCGAGCAAAGATCTATTACAATAATATCCAAGACCACAGTTCTCATACCCTCAACTCCTATTTATACTAAATATTTCTATCAAAAGAACCATCTAGAGGAAGATCCTTCTAGAAGCAGAAGCTTCTATTAGGTCTTCTTACATTCGACTTATTCTTCCTTATTGCTAGGATTTATTAATATCGACCTTTATTACGTCAAAATATATTATTCTACCTACATGAGGGGTTAGGTCCCTAACAGTGGACCTCTAGTTTGGTTGTGGGTTCCGGGAACTTATCTAATTGGTCTGTTTCATTTTTGGGATGCATCGAGAGGAGCTGTTGGGGCACATTCTATATGGAAAGACATATTTTATTTTTCGACGCCTAGGATTGGGTATGAAAGTGGACTTGCAGACTTTGAATTCATTGAGATACATTTTCAATATATGATCCTTGATAGTGGGGATGCTTATTCTAGGCATTAAAATTTGGGGTTCCAGGAGTGGAGGATGCAACTTAGGCGTGAGGGTTATATATTTATGATCACATTGGCGTAGCTTCAACATGGTGGGTCCTTTCTGGGGATAGCATGGGACCTTGGGACTTCATGGTTTGATAGTTTGGAAGCTGGTACAAATGAGAGAGCTAGTTTTTATTATCAACAAATCACTCTTATGGTGCATTGGATTGGCTCCCTAGGAAGGTGATTCTATGGGGGGTGGACTAAGTCTTTACAGTACCCGATTTCTCTTCTAATCATTGGCCTTCGAGAGGCCTCTTTTGTTAGTACCTTGCAGGACAGTATTGTGAGCAGTAGGTGCTCCACATCCTTCAAATTGGTTTGGGACCCTCGGGTAATTCTCAGTTTCAGTTTGGATCCACCTGTTGTCTGTATGGTTTTGTTGGCATTTCTTGAGGACAAGCAATCTCAAGAAGGGAGGACTATAATGTCCCTTTCCAAATGATCACCATAGGGGGGTGACTTAGTATCCTATTTTATTCTCATAGGATATAGTCAATTAAAAGGGGAATTAATATATTATTTATTTTATGTCATTTAGAGGGAAAATGAAACATTATAAAATGACATTTAGTAATTAAAAAGTGGCTAGGAGAATAATATGAATAAAACCTTATAAAGTTAATTTAATCATTTAATTGAGGGTTAAAAGGTAAAAGGGTAACTAAAAAGGTAAAAGGGTCAACAAAAAGGTGAAAGGGGAGATAAAATAAAGATGAGAGCTCATTCTCTCATTATGTTGAGGATATTTTCTAAAATTCAATTTCGAGAGATCTTGGAGCCTTTGGGGTTTGAAGTGAAAGATTGGTTTTGGTGGTGAAAGATTCCACCCTAGTTGATCAGGTTTCGGTGGTGAAAGATTATGCCCTAGCTCATCAAGTTTCAATGGTGAAATATTCCACCCTAGCCATATGGTGGGGAAGATCATTCATATCTTCCACTTTGATTCTATCATTTCATAGATCAATTTATTTTTCTTCAGTTGGGGTTTTTGGTAGCATATTCATCTTGGAGAGAGGGTGCACTTGTATTGTGGGGTTTCTTCATCTTGGAGAGAGGGTGCACTTGTATTGTGGGGTTTCTTCATCTTGGAGAGGGGGTGCATGGCTTGTCATGCATCTTATAGGGGCACATTTTTTTGGCACTTCATTGCATTTGAAGAAAGGGAACATTGCTTGGTATTCTCTTAGAGGGGTGCACTTGCCTTTGGCACTTCACTGCATTTGGAGATAAGGCACATTGCTTGGTATTCTCTTAGAGGGGAGAACTAACCTTTGGCAATTCATTCATCTTCGACAGGGGGAGCATTGCTTGGAATTCATCTTAGAGGGGCGCACTTGCCTTTGGCACTAGTTTGGTATTGTTCTTGTGGAGGATGCACTTATTTGTGGAGGTATATTTCTTTCTCTTGGAGCCATCATTCTATTGTATGAGGGTGCACTTCTTGTAAAGGGATTCTATCTCTTGTTATTTATTATTGTACTTTCTTTGGTAATTAATAAAATCCTCCTTCTATTTGCAATATTACATGTGTATTATTGGATTGTTTGCAAATTGTTTGATAAAAGTACCAAACTCTTTAGGCATACAAATTGTTTGACGAAATTACTAAACCAAGCAAGAAAAAAAACATTAGCAGCAAAATGTTTGATGTAAGTCATGAACCAACAGTAAACTACAATATATATCAGTAGCAAAGTGTTTGACCAAACTCCTAAATCAACATCAAGATTAAAACCTTTCATCCATCGAACTATTTGACAAAAGTCTTGTACCAATCAACAATTAGAAAAATGGGCTTTTACATTTGTATTTGGGGTATGTTAGCAAACTCTTTGCAGAAATTTTTAAACCACTTATCCTCTAAAATATAACAACAAGAAGCATATAATTATCAGTAAAAAGAGGAGTCATTATATCATAAAATTATATCAACAAAACATAAATATTTCAACCATTAGTAAAGGGGATATTACAAAAGCACATACCCATTCCAACCATATGGAAGAGAATAACAAGAAACAAATCCCTCAACACATGGTTTTGGGATTGACTATATGTATATCCAAAATTGGAATTAAGAAGTCCAACCATTGATATTGGTAATATTGAAATTATAAGCTTGATACCCACCTAACTATTTGACAAAAGTCTTGTACCAATCAACAGTTAGAAAAAGGCGCTTTTACATTGGTATTTGGGGTATGTTAGCAAACTCTTTGCAGAAATTTCTAGACCTTATATTCTCTGAAATATAACAACAACAAGCATATGGAGGAGCCATTATATCATAAAATTATATGAGCAAAACAAAAATATTTCAGCCATTAGTAAGGAGAATATTACAAAAGCACATACCCATTCCAACCATATGTAAGCGATAACAAGAAACAAATCCCTCTCCACATGGTTTTGGAATTGAATATATATAAATTCAAAATTGGAATTAACAATTCCAACCATTGACATTGGTAATATTGAAAGTCTAGGGTTGATATTCATGGCAATATCTTGCAATAATAATTCTATGAGGCACGTGGCACTCTTGGTAAATGTTGATAAACATTTTATGCATTGCAAGTGGTTATAAATACTTGTCTTCAAATCTTTAGTTCTAAACTTGAAAACTTGCAAATCATTTAATATAACTAATTATTAATATTCCGAAATATTTGATATAATGGGTTTTATGCTTAAATCTTTCAAAACACATCAAGATTCTCAGGTCTTTAGAAAGAGTTTTAACTGTAAAGAAACTTACCAAAATTTAACATTGAGTGTAATTAATGGATTAAAAAAATTTATTTTGTATTTATAGAAATAAATATTTATTGTTTTTTTTGGTAATATGTGTATATTGATTGATTGGTTTTAATTAGTGTAGTAGTGGAATGGAGTGTTATTCTTTCTACTCAAGTTTTATTCTCATTTATAACATGTTCAATTTATATTGAGTATATTGTTGTAAAGACTTAGAGCTGTCTTATTGATTTAACATTGTCCAATGAAGAATCTAATATTTACTTTAAGTACCATCTTCAAAATGAAAAACAAGTAGAATAAGTAGCAAAGTTGCATAGTTATGGAATATGAGGCTATTTATGTTTTTAAAAGTTGAAGTAGAATTGGACAAATCTAGGTTTTTATAAATATTCACAATATCACAAATGTAAATTGAAGTCTTTAATTTTTTTTTAAATAAATTGATGAATAAAAGTTGTGGCATGATACTCATGTCCATAACACTTCAAAGTAACAAATCACAATAATAGTATTATTTATTTATAATTAATATTAAATTTAAAGTTCATTTAAAATTAAGATAAAAGGCTTCCCAAAAGCAAGATGTTCAGGGTTTTGAATCAATTTCTCATTTAGAAATGGATTTTAAACAACAAAAAATAGTGTTTTCCTACATATTTATATTGCTAGATTCCAGCGAAAAAAACCATTTCATAGAACAGTTAGAGAAAACCTTTTCAAAATGGAGAAAAATAAATTAAAAAATAACATTTCTTAAAACAAGAAATGAAGAATGATTACATTAAATGACAAGTACTATCAAATCAATGAAGTAAATGGATTAAAATAATAATATCTCTTACATTAAGAATGGATTAAATAATGATATTTCTCCCATCATTATTAATGGATTACATTAAGAATGGATTACGTTAGCAATCTATATGTAATCACATGCAACTCAGTAAAAGAAAATTGACTCATAATTAACCCATTAGCAATTATGATATACATTGCCTATCCTCATAGTGCATAGTCAATTACAATATACATTGCCCATCCATCCTTCCACATTATCTGGAAAGTTATGGCGTGGAGAAAAATCCAATAAAAAATAGCTGGACCGAAAATTGACATGACGTAGCTATTTTCCGTATCGTCTCATATGTCAATTAACTACAATGAACAATCTTTCACGGGAGTTATCGTCTCAGATGATGGCAATTAACTAGCAACAACCACATTAAGTAAAAAGTGGTTGATATACGCCGATTTGCGCCATTTTTCATTTTTAAACAATTAATATAATAATAAAGTAAAAATACATTAAAATTACTTTATAATATTAATATATAAATACATAACATTAATATATTACATTTTTACTTAAAGTATCAATTCATTAATACAATATTCATTTATACATTAATTCAATTAATACAATAATCATTAATACATTAACACAATTTGCTACATTAATAAAGTAATACATTGAAAATATATTAATAAGCTAATAATATATTAAGAAAGTATTAATACATTAAATTTAC
>SNQJ01S0019828.1:821-48894 GCA_010110895.2 Picea sitchensis
CTACACTCGGCGACCTGGGAGGATGCATATGATATGCGCCAGCAGTTTCCATTTTTGTTTGATAGATAGACTTATGATACTGTGATAATTTTATTTCGACATTTATACTATGAAACTTCAGGACGAAGTTTAGACCAAGAGGGGGTGTATGTAACATCCCACTCTGATGCACTGAGGAAACTTATTCTTTGAGGACACTTGCTCGCAAGTGATCTGGACTTTTATGATAAGAAAACATTTATCCTTGATTATCATGCGATATGATAAAGGACATGATGTTTTACTGCTTTGACATGGACATGTTCTATTGACTCGGTTTTACTGAGTGCAGGGTTTTTGACCTTGAGGATGCAGAGGAATCGACGGGACCCCTTGGACTCCAAGTCGAGTCAGGGAGTGTGCTTTGGGGTGGATGGTTTACTGTGATTTTAGTATATTTGATTTGATGATATGATGTGGACATGTTCTGATATGATTTTTAATGATGCAGGCTGACGATAGCTTGCTGACCAGACTCACATATGGAGTAAAGGGGACACACATGATTTCCAGAGAGGTTGAGGGAGAGGTGTGGACAGCAGCCCTGCCACAGCCTACTAGCACTCCAGTCGTGGCTCGAACTGTAGGTTAACAATTACCTATTTCGAGAGGATCCACGATGCCGTGAGGGTAGACTGCGACAGTCGCTCACGATGATTCTAAGGGGTGCACAATAAGGCGGGGGCCTTATTCCTTAGAGCTCTTAGTCTCCCACAAGTTCACCTGGAAGAGTGTTGACTCCAGGGGTTATTGATGTCTACCAATCAGTCAAGTTGGTGAGTGACACCCTTGGAGCACGTGGGGAATCCTGAAGGGCACGTCGTTCAAAAGAAACACAAGTTGACGAGTGGAACTCTTGGAGAACGTGGTGCATCCTGAAGGGCACGTCGCACAAAAGAAACACAAGAGGCGAGTGGCACCCTTGGAGCACGTTGTTTATCCTGAAGGGCACATCACGCAAAAGAAACGAATGAGGCGAGTGGCACCCTTGGATCATGTGGTGCGTCCTGAAGGGCATGTCACATTGATGTTTATGAAGGAACAAACCTAAATGGCCCCAAGACTTTTAACACATTAAGAAATTCCTAAACAACTTCCCTAAATAATTTTCCCCCCGTTCATAATCTAAATCTAAGTCTAAAACTTCTCTAGGGTAAAATGTTGTTTAACCTTAAGAAAAGACCCTATAAAAATAAAAATAAATATTTAAACTAAAACCCACTTAAGTAATAGTTTAGTCTTCATAAAATTCTTGGGGTAAATGAAGTGAGTAAGAATTTAATTAAAACTAGTGGATTTAAAAATTGCAAAGAAGAAATTAATTCTTAACTAGGGAAAGTATAAAAANTCTAAATCTAAGTCTAAAACTTCTCTAGGGTAAAATGTTGTTTAACCTTAAGAAAAGACCCTATAAAAATAAAAATAAATATTTAAACTAAAACCCACTTAAGTAATAGTTTAGTCTTCATAAAATTCTTGGGGTAAATGAAGAGAGTAAGAATTTAATTAAAACTAGTGGATTTAAAAATTTCAAACAAGAAATCAATTCTTAACTTGGGAAAGTATAAAAAGATATTAAATTAATAATAAAAGGAAAAGATTAAATAGTGGAACTACCTATTTGGCTTTATTAAAAAGGGAAAGAGGGGAAAAATAAAAATTAGGAAACTAAGAATTGGAGGAAACATAATAAAGGAAAGAAGGGAACTTATAGTAAAAAGTGAGGTCAACATAGTAAGGAATCTGCAATTAAGAACCTTCTAAAATGAACTAAATTAGCAACTTCATTTTAGGGAAAGTATTTAAACCTGTAAGGGAATCTAGGAACACCTAGGAGTAAATTTAGGAGCAACTCTAGGTGGGTGAGGGAAATGAGACAATTAATCAATTTAAAGAAAATAATTATTGGAGGAAAGAGGGGGATGGACGACACTTGTGCGAAGGAGAATATTTAGAATATCTTTATTAAAACAAAATTTAAATGTGATTTAGGGAAAGTTGGAGGTTCTAAAACTCTATAAATCAAAGGGAAGATGAGGAAGAAAGGGATCGGTTGTTAGCGTAACATTGCGCTGTTCGATTTGTGACTTGACTGATTACTTGTGGAGAGTTGGGATTTTCCATCTCGGATAGGGGTGGTAGCTCGGCCTTGTGAGGCGATCTAGGAAGCTAGACGTACCATATGGATAGTGTGTGGCCCCTTTGTGGCTCGGGGGGCTAAGGGGGAAGCAGAGTACCCCTAGCGATTGGCTGGGAGGTACCGGTGAGGTCTCGATGGTCGGCGAGTGAGAGCGGCACGGAGCGGTGGAAGACACTCGGAGCAGGAAAAGGGAAACGATACGCTCTTTGATTTGTAGAGTAGAATGCATTAGGTTATGATTAGATCTTCTTGTGTAGTGGTAATCTAGATGGATGAATGTTTAATTTCAATCGATGTTGGTTATCATTGGGCTAAATGGTTGTTCTTTATTTGCTTACTCCGACGGATTGTTGTGTTTTAAATATTGCTGTAAATTTTACTGTGTCAGTTGAGTAACCTCTAGCCTGGTAGTTATCATTTTGTTTCTATCCCCTGTACGACTTAGCTCACTGTGTACAGCCACACTGGAAAATTGTTTCTGGCACACTCCTTTGCAATATGATTACCCGAGAAAACCCTTTCTGGCATTTTTGTTTTTGGTAATTGGTGACCGTGAATTGAAATCCTTTTGGCGGTGTGAGATAGTGGGGAAGACTCTCTTATTTTCCTTGCATCATTCTATACAGCGGAAGCTTAAGTTTTCATGGTCATGTTTTTGATTAAATTCGGGACTGTGTAAATTTATTTATTTATTTATTGTTCTAGAATCATTCCTTGACTGTGATTTCTGTTACTGGGTAAGTTGCCTCTGAGCTTGTATTTCTGTTGGCCCATGACTACTTGTTATTTGTAAATTCTTAACACAACATTTTTCCTATTTAATTGATTACAGAAATACTCATTGAGTTTCTTGGGGGTTGGCAAAACAAATTGAATTTCATTTCGTTCTCTGTAATTTATTTTAATGCATGGGCAACTTAACACAACATTCTTTTTATGTTTTATTGATTATGGCAATACTTGTTGGGTTTCTTGGGGGTTGGTAAAACACTTGAATTTTATTTAAGGACAAAAATTAATTGGTGTTGTCCTTGGGCGCATTTCACAACGTTTACCCCTAAGGGAGACGGTAGTATTGCTCCCTTTGGTGTGTTGAGCCCTAAAATCTACCATGGGTTGCCTCCTCTGTTCTTTGTGTGGGTGTTGTCGTTGTTTCCCTGTGATTTGGGCTCGGGTTGAGGTGATGACCGTGAGTTTTTCTTGATGGCCGCGTCTCACCCTATTTTTTATCTGTTTAATTGCTATTGGATCGACTACGCCCTGCCCCATTTGATTTGTATAGTGTTGGCACTACGTGTTCCCTTAATTCATGATAGAACCGCGTACCTATTTCTGCCATACCCTTAAAAACTTACCTTCCCTCACAGTAATTCTCCCTGCACCTGGTAGTAACCTCATTATTGTCACGGCAGTAAAAGATTTGATGAAGTGACAGCGTGAAGGGTGATAGATTTTATGGGTAGAATGGAACGACAGAGTTCTCGTTAAGAGTCTAGTGGATAGTTGAGCAATGCAGTAATTTAGACTCAGTTTTATTAAATCAAATGCCCCCTTTTATTCTAGCCAGTCATAGGTGGGTCGAAATGCACTAGAACTATTACAGTTTAGATTCCTTTAACATGAGTCGTAAGATTATTATAAAACCTGTGTGTAAACATCCTTAAATAGTAATGAATGGTTATATTTCCTGATTACGTGATTGTTGTCATGTATGGTTAAGATTTTTACATTCATTATCTTTAAATAATAAAATGTCTTTTTAATAATATTTGTGGCGGAAGGAATGCTAATACTGATTTTTTCTTTAGTTACAAATTATCTAAGTAGTGGAAAAAGGAATTACTTTTATTATTATTTTATTAAGAGACAAAGAGGAAAGTTATGAAATAGTATGTTTAGTTGGAAAGGAATGCCTTTTTGGTTAATAATAAATTTGAAATGAAAGGAAGGTAATTACCAATTAAAGGTTGGAATGAATGCTTCTTTTTAATATTCATTTTAGAGAGGAAGGGAATGTATATAAAAGTGGCAACTCAATTGAAATAAATGTTTCCTAGTTGGTGAGTTTCATTTACTTAAAGAAAGGATTTATTCTTTTCATTTATTAAAGAAGGTATTTGTGTTATGTATTCATTTAAAGAAGGAAAATGTTTATGCATTGATCATTGTTGGTGAGTTTCATTTACTTAAAGAAAGGATTTATTCTTTTCATTTATTAAAGAAGGTATTTGTGTTATGTATTCATTTAAAGAAGGAAAATGTTTATGCATTGATCATTGTTGTAAAGTATAAAGGTAATGTCCTTATAATATATTGTCTTGAATCACATAAAGGCAATGTTCTTGTAATATAAATTATAGGTAATGTTAGGGCTAGAAACATATTAATGTAATGTTGTGAATATTTTAGATTGCTAAGTTATTGTAATATTATGTAATGGCATTGGTACCTTACTTAATCTATTGTTATTGTAATATGTATGGAGTAATTTCATTAAAATATATTGTTGGTAATATGTAAGGGTAGTACTTTATTGCAATATAAAATAAAGATATAAGGTTTGTGTGGATAACATGATAGGTAATGTGATTGTTATTATTGCAAGGTTATTTTGATTTAAAATGTTACTGTTAATGTTACTTTATACATTTAGATCATTTAGTTAATGTTTATGTTACTTAAGTGCCGAAGATAGAAGATGTTGAAAGTTGAGTTATTTATGGAGTTATGATCATCAAGCTGTTGAGACAATTATTGGTTCAGAATCATTGTCTATTGAATTATAAGTTTAGATCATTGAATGAATGTTAATGTTAATTTTACATGATTGCATCAGATGATTTTAGGACATTGCATTAATTATTGATCCATCATTAAAGATTAAATGTTAAATAGGGCGTTAAATGACAATTATAACTACTCATTATATTTATGATTAAACTGATGACTAAATTATTTTGTTAAATGTTTAATCAGTCGAAGTTCAGACTTGTACAATAAGGTCCCTTGGATGTTGTTTTAGAGGGTACCTTGATGACGAATTATGATCTAAAGTTGCGCAATGGAATGACCTTAAAACTCATATAGATTGTAGTCCCTTGTTAAGTTTTGTTGTACTTGGTTGCAGTTCCCTTGTCGCTTGGTCTGCTTGTCGGGTGGGATGTAGACACCTCCATGTTCCTCAGAACAGTCGCCATCCCTGAGACCTTAAATGGTTAAAATCAATGGGAACCTGGGCTTGAGCATTTCTTATGTGTCTTGGAGGTCCTAACCATTGCAGGGTAGGACGGGCGGGTAGTCAGTCTTACTTATTGTCGTTTGATCATCGTTAAATGCATGATGTTACTTGTTGTGCGTCTTATGTCATTTGGTTGTGTTCGTCGTCGTTACGTATTATTCGTCGTCGGCTGGCGATGCAAAGTTGAATGTGTTATTTCCTTGTACACGCGCGCACACACCTTAACAAAAAAATAAAATTTCATACTTGTTATAGGAGTTGGTGTCGTAACGAGGAGGATTGTTACAATCAAGCTCCTGGCTGACTGCTCAGGTGAGGACTAGTGAGCTAGGGACAAAGGATAACCAACCACGAAGGTCACAATCAACACAACAAGGTGTCCAAGACGTGCGAGAAAATGAAGGCCGTGGGAGACAATAACCATTGAGCTAGGCTAAGAAAATTTTTCATCATCAACTTAAAAAGACATCAATTTAATTTTTAAAAAATATGCAGATCTAAGAATAAGTCCTAATAGAATCTACCAAGAAAAAATGAAGAGAGCGTACCATTTCCTGATCGCCCGCTCTAAGTGACGTCCCGCACGCTACATGTCACTTTTGCTTACCAACTGGTGAGACTTCACCGGTACCTCCCAGCCAATGCTAGGGGTAATATTCTTCCCCCTTAGCCCCCTGAGCCGCAAAGGGGCCACACACGCACTATCCAAAGATTTCGACTAGCTCCCAAATCACCTCGCAAGGACGAGCTACCACTCCTTAGCGAGATGGGTATCCCAACTCCCACAAGTTAAATCAATCAAGTAGATATTTCTGCAGTGTAACATTACACAAATAGAAGATGATCCAACCTCCATCACCTCCCTTCATTATATAGAGTTTCATGGTTCCTTACTTTCTAAAAATTCTCTTTTAGTTAATTTTTATAATTAAATTCCTAAAAATTCCTCCCGATACAAATGTCACCCATCCCCTTCATTCCTCCATAAATTAACTTCTTTAATTAATTAATTATCTTTATTTCCCTCACCCACCTAGAGTTACTCCTAGAATCACTCCTAGGTGTCCCCAAATTCTCTTATAGGTTTTAATAGCTTTCTCTTTTATTAAATTGTTAGTTCAATTTAAATTAGAAAGATCTTAAATGGTAGATGCTTTACTAAGTTTGACCTTCTCCTTTTTCCCTTTTTAAGTTTACCTCTTTCCTATTTTCCTAAAATTTTAGATTTTCCCTCTTTCCCCTTTTTAATTAGAACTCAAAAAGGTAGGTGTGGAATTTAACCCTTTTTCCCTTTTATCTTTTAATTAATATAATTTAAAAAAAATAATAATAAAACAATTAATTCCCTTTTTAAATTTTATTTCAACACAATTTTTTTTTATGCATAAATTAAATTTCTTACTCCCTTCGTGTTACAAGATTTAATGAAAATCATAATTATCATTTATGTTGTTTATATTTTTATTATTATTATTATTTATTTTTTTATAGATAGATAAAATTTTACCACTAGCGTAATTTAGACTTAGACCTTAAATTTTTGTACTGGGAGACATTTAATTAGGGAATTCATTTTAAAAATCCTTAACGTGTTATTCGTCCTAAGGCCATTTAGGTTCATTCCTCTATCGTCAACAACATGGTGTGCCCTTCAGGACGCACTAGGTGCTCCAAGGATGCCACTCGCCTCATTTGTTCCCTTGTGCGACATGCCCTTTAGGATGCACTACATGCTCCAAGGGTTCCACTCACCTCTTTCCATTTTTCTCACACGACGTTCCCTTCAGGATGCACCATTTGCTCCAAGGGTGCCACTCGCCTCTTGACTGACTTGGTAGACATCAATAACCCTTGGAGTCAATACTCCGCTAGGTGAGCTTGTGGGAGACTAAGGGCCTCTAAGGAATAAGGCCCCCACCTTATTGCGCGCCCCTTAGAATCATTGTGAGAGACTGTCGTAGTCTACCCTCACGACATCATGGGTCCTCTCGAAGTAGATAAACGTTAACCTATAGTTCTAGCCATGGAGGGAGTGCTAGGATGTGGCAGGGCTGTTGTCCACACCTCTCCCTCAACATCTCTGGTATTCGTGTGTGACCCCTTTACTCCACATGTGAGTCTGGTTGGCAATCTATCATTAGCCTACATCATCAACAAATCATTTTAGAACTTATCCATATCATATCATCTAATCAGATGCAATAATATCACAGTAAAACAATCAAACTCCAATGGTAAACTCCCTGACTCGATCTGGAGTCCAAGGGGTTCCATCTATGCCTCTGCATCCTCGAGGTCCAAAATCCTACACACTGAGTAAACCGAGTCAATAGAACCTGTCTATGTCAATGAAATAAAAAAACATTTCATCAACCCATCACGCCTCATAATCAAAATCAAGTATTTTAATAGCATAATAATCCAGATCACTTGCGAGCAAGTGTCCTCAAAGAATAAGTTCTCTCAATGTGCCAGAGTGGGATGTTACATACACCCCATCTTGGTTGAAACTTTGTCCTGAAGTTTCACAGTATAAATGTTGAAATAAAGTGTATCACAGTATTATAAGCCTATCTATCAAAAAAAAATGGAAACTCCTGGCGCATATCATATGCGTCCTCCCAGGTCGTTGAGTGTGGACTATAGTTGTCCCACTGGACCCTGACTTGCTCTACTGTTTGACATCGTAGTTTTTGAATCCGATGATCCAAGATGCGGATTGGCTTAGCCGTGAGTGGCCCCTCATCCAAGACACGCCAGGTGCTCAAGTCAAAACATGTGTAGGATCACTAAACAAAATGTCTCAAACGGAGATGTTAAATACATTGTCCAAAATGCCTCAAGAATCAGGCAAGGCTAGTCAATAGGCCATGGCCCTCTCCTTTCCAAAATATCATAGGTTACCATGAACCTAGGAGATAGTTTTAGCCCCTTTTTCCAACTGCACCGAACTCGTATACAGTTTCAACCACAAGAATACCTAATCGTCACATTGTAACTATGGTCAAAATGACACACATCGACATAACTCTTCTGTCGATCCTGTGCTTCCTGGATCCTTTGTCTTACTATTTTCATTTTCTCTTCCATTTCTTGGATCCCTTTTACTCCCACCAGGACCCTATCCTCCAGTCGATCCCAACTCAAAGGCGTCTGACACAGTCACCCGTAGAGAAACTCGAAAGGCGGCATCTTAATGGTGCTCTGGTAACTGTTGTTGTAAGCTAACTACACCCATGGAAATAATTCTTCCTAACCCTTTTGTTGGTCCATCACATACATGCGCAACATGTCCTCCAAGGTGTAGTTTATTCGTTCGGTCTTCCCGTCAGTCTCCGGGTGATACGCAGTACTAAAGTTAAGTTGGGTTCCCATGTCATCTTAGAAACTCATCCAAAATCGTCTAATAAACACTGATCCACGATTGGATATAATCATCTTAGGCACAACATGCAGCCTCACAATCTCACTGATGAAAACTCTAGCTATGTCAGGTGCCTGATATGTTGTACGCATAGGAACAAAGTGAGCACTCTTCGTCAGAGTGTCTACTACTATGAAAATCGAGTCATGTATCCTTGTCATCAGTGGCAATCCAACAATAAAATCCATCTAAATAACCTCCCATTTCGATTCTAGAATAGTGTGTGGTTGTAGTAATCATGCTGGGTGTCTATGTTCAGCCTTTACCTGCTGACATTCTAGACATCTGGCCACATAGTTGAGTATGTATGCCTTCATTACCTTCCATAAGAATAAGGTTTTAAGGTCTGCCCTCATCTTTGTGACTTCCGGGTGAGCCATGTAAACTGCTCTATGAGCCTCGCTCAAGATCAACATCCTCAACTTGTCATTCGGCAGCATGCAGATACAATTTTTAAACTCAATAAACCATTACTATCAAATGAAAATCCTTCAAATCATGGTACCATCATTGTGTTTTTTCTGATAAAACCCTTGACCTCTTTGTACCAGTCATCGTCACACTGTAAAGTTAGAATCTTTTCACGTATATTCATCTAGAGAGGTAGTACAAAAAAGATGCATGGTCTCCAACTCAATGTGTTCGCCACTCGGTTCACTATTCCTTTTATGTAAGTAATCTCAAAGCCGTACTCACTAAGCAATTCTGACCAACACTGTTGTCGTGCATTCAGGTCACTTTGCGTAAGGAAGTGTTGTCATCCACAATGGTCAGTCTTTAGCTCAATTTTTCATCCAAAAAGGTAGTATCTCCAAACCTTCAAGGCATATACGATGGCTAACAACTCCAAATCATGTGTCGCGTAGGTCTCCTCATGCCTTCTCAGTTTCCTCTAAATGTAAGCGATCACTCATCCATATTGCATCAAGACTCCACCTAAGGCTTCATTGGATGCATCAGTGCATACCAAGAAGTCCGCATCCATGTCCGGGACTTTTAGTATCGATGTTGTTGTCAACAACTCCTTGAGCCTCTGAAATGCTTCCGCGCATTTCTTGGTCCAAACAAACTTCCTATTTTTCTTCTGCAATTCCGTTATCGGATTTTCTATCTTCGAAAATCCCTCAGCGAACCGTCGATAGTATCCTGCTAGACGCATGAATCTACTCACTTCCAATACATTCGTCGACGCAAGACATTCAATGATAGCCTCGACCTTTATTGGATCCATGGCAGTGCCTTTGCTGGAGATGACATGCCCTAAGTAGTGAATCTTTGATCGATAAAATGAGCATTTGGACAACTTCCCATACAATTTGTGCTCTTGCAGACACTATAGTACCAAGAGTAAGTGATCTTCATGCTCCTTCATTGTCTGAGAGTAAATCAAAATATCATCAATGAATACTTGGATGAACTTATCCAAGTAATCGTGGAACACCCCATTCATCAAACTCATAAATACCCCTGGGGCATTTGTCAGTCCAAAAGGTAAAACAGTAAAGTCGTAATGTCCAAACCTCATCTTAAAGGTGGTCTTAGGGATGTCATCTTCCTTAATCCTTAACTAGTGGTATCCTGATCACAAGTCGATCATTGAGAATACTGTCACACCCTTCACTTGATCAAACAAATCATCAATACTCGGCAACGGATTCTGATTCTTGATCGTGGCCTTGTTCAATTGACAGTAGTCAATGCATAGCCTCCATGAACCATCCTTCTTTCGTATGAAAATAACAGGTGCACCCCATGGTGACAAGCTTGGACGTATCAGTCCCAAGTCCATTAACTACTTCAGTTGCATTCTCAACTCTTGTAACTCCGGGGTTGACATCCGATAAGGCGTTCTAGCTATCGGTTTGGCTCCTAGTTTTAGGTCTATAGTAAACTCCAATTCCCTCTCAGTCGGTATCCTAGGTAACTTATCCATAAACACGTCCAAAAACTATCTCACCACTGGAAGGTGTTCAAGACCTTCCGCTACTCCCTTCTCTTTTAATGCAAGGATCGCATAAAGCTTGCACCCATTGCACATGCTCTTTTGAAGTTGCAAAGAAGATATGAACCTCAGGGAAACTTCCTAGATGCGTCCTACAATCACACATATTTGTCCCTTGTCATATACCAAGCTCAATCATTTCATCTTACAGTTGAGTATCGCCTCATGCAATTCCAACCAGTTCATACCAATCACGACATCATAAGATCCTAGGATCATGATGTACAGGTTGGCCCTTGTGACAAAATCTCCCCGATTAAGGATACAGCCTATAACCTTTCCTCCAACCTTTTGTTTGTCTCCCAAGGCCTTCTCTACAAAGTTAAACTCATCATTTTTTACTGCCTTTACCTTAATCCTTTTTAGCACTGCACCGGAAATGAAACTCTTCGTCGCACCGAGATCTATCAAAATACTAAGGGTCTAGTCAGCGAAGGTACCTGTCATCTTGAGCACAGTTGCCTGATGCTCTACCTAGTGGTTATGCACCGCTGCATGGATCTGATGGGCCTTTCCCATATCTCCCCACATTATGACATACTTTCTTCAGCCCAGTAATCCTAGTAATCGAAGTAGAAGCTGAATTCTAACACCAAAGCCAAAATAAACTTGTTGACCATAAGTTTCTCGGTAATTTGGGTGCAGAGCATACCGAATCAAGTCCAAAATGAACCTCGTACTTAGGCCTTGTGCAGTTACCTTGTCACCAGGCATCGAACTCGTGGAGCTAATGCTCAAAGAATTCCTCAGAAGATACCTCTCTTGGAACCGTTCCTCGAACATCTCCCATGACAAGTCGTCGAAGGCCATGTTCAAAAGAGGCAGGAGCATCTTCTTCCATAGAAGAGCACTCCCCTGTAGTTGAAAGACCACCCTACGGACCTTCAATCTAGAGGTCGTAATCATGAAGCGTGAAGCACAACGCCTTGCTCCACAACCATGCCTCAACGATATAGCCATCCACGACATTCGTGGGCTCTAGAAATTATCTCTCTCAAGTTCTCTGTGGATGCTAATATTACTAGCTAGGGTGCGATGTGGACCCTTAGGGGTACAGGTGCCCCGACCCCATCGCAGTACCAATGATGAATCAAGGACCTTTGACAATACCTATAATGGCCTTGTTAGACCATCATCATCCCTTACAACAAGCAAATCCAGCCCAAGGACTTGTTTCTCCCCATGGGGGGTTCGACTCTGAGGGTGCGGGAACTTTAGGAGGCGTCACAACTCCTTCCACGAAACCACGTTGTGAACCTCCAAGGTGTCCTCTAAATGAGATCACTGGATGATCTCATTAAATTTTTAAGTAGCGCTATAATGATACTCAAAGTTTACTGTAGTGGAAAGCATGGCGATGCATAGTCATAGGGTTGAACCCACTCTGATACCATATGTAACGTCCCCATCATTATGCTTACAAGCGAAACAACAGTGAATTTTTTTTTAACAAAAAAAAGAGAACAACGACAATTACATTTAGATGACACAGCTGGCGGTGAGCACCACGACCTTAGAACAGGAAACAACAATTAAGACTCCACACATAGGCATAAGGATGACTGGGAAAAAAATTCACAGAATAACATGGAGGATTGACTACCCATCTGACACAACACGACCATGCCTACAAGCTGAGGGAAAACCTCCCCATCCCTACACAACGGCCTAGATGAGCAAGATGAGAACCTCAAGGCACACCTTCCTAACACCTGAAGGCATTCAACCCAGGCACGAAGCAACTTGCAACACCCGACAAACTCACACCGAACGCATCGACTCCAGCCAAGGTCTCGTTCGCCGCTATCCCAAAGGGCACACCATGATCCCTGCATCAGCAATCATGTTGTCCCCAGGAGATAGACACGTCAATAAACTCGGCGCAAACATAAGCTATCTGGACCAAGGACTCTAGAAAACTCTGACGCGCTAGGAACTAATAGTGACTGGGAGACTATACCTACCCCCACACAAAAGGTCAACGAGCCACAAGAGGACGAAGACAAGGGGTGATGCCAGCCCACACTGTATCATCCCCTACCCCAGAAATCATCTAAGCTAACGGGTCCACGATTACATTCTAACTTAACATGGGTTCCATTCTAACGGGGCATGTCAAGTTGCAAATTGTTTCGGCATAGATTATCCATCTAATTTTACCAAGTCTAAATTATAAATCAATCTTTAACTCAACATCAGATTAAAATTAGATACAATCCAATCGACCATTCTACATTATACCTTAGTCATTAAATTCAATCAATAACATCAATTCTGAATCAGTTCGACAATTCTGCATCACAATTTAATCATCAAATTTGATATAATAACATCGACTATGAAACAATTCGGCAATTATGCATCACAATTCCATCATTGACCACAATTTAATTTAGTGATTTTAACCTCTCCTTGGGTCAATACTTACTAAACTATTTAATCATTAATCACAGTCTAAATGGGCAATTCGATATTAATCCAAATCTCCATCCAACTATCCACCAACTTAATTATCAACATTAACAATTTTATGGTAGAATGCTACCATTATAACACTGATGAACAATCAATCTTGACACGTGGTCTATCTATATTGACAGAACCAACAATACTGCTTGTCTTATTAATAATGAGAAGGCATTTGCTAACTATTATCTTCGCTATATCAAATTAACAAGGCAATTAGCATAGTTGTTAACTAACCATTAATATAGAAAATGACAAGGCAGTTGACATAACTGTTAACAAATAATTAATAGCGAAATCACAAGGCCATTCTCATGTCTACTATCATAATGAGTAACATAGCAATGAAAATACGATTAACGATTTAATTAACATAACCATTATTAAAGCAATGGAAAGGCAGTTAAGGTAATAGTAACAGTCAATATAACGCTGACAAGGCAATTATTAAAAATGTAGCAAGACAATTAATATATCATTAACAGTATTCAAGGCAATTTTCAAGGCAAAAAAATAGTTGTACCACATCTTAGTGACATGCAGTACACAGTGGTGGCAACTCGTGCCCAATCCTAGCAACGCATTCCAATTTAGATGGCAAGACGTGGTCAATCGGCGGAAAAACACAGATACCAGCTAAAGGAAAAACGTTTTCACAGTTTAAAGGCCAATTCGTGGTCATTTATTGCAATTTCAGTCACATTATCAAGGGAAAATCGTGGTCAATTAAGGCAGCAACTGAGTCATCCATTTTAACAGCAATTCGAGGGCGTGTAACAGTAAATTCAGTCAATTTTTTTAGCATCAATTTGTGGGCATTTACATCAACTCTGTCATCATCTTAAATAGTAAAAATTCAAGGGAAATCAATTGGCAAAACGTTCAACATTTCAAAGGGAAAAAACGTGGTTGGTAATCCGAAAAAATGCAGCATTAAGTAATGCGTAGTTCGTGGGCATTCAAAGGAATAAATGCAATAAGTTTTAAAGAATAACCTAGTGTTCAACAAGGGAAAAGAAAGTTGCCCCAACAGTAAATGAAATGCAGTCCAGAGAGGGGAACATTTGTCGGGAACAAGGTAATTATAACATAAATTCTTAAGTGCAAGACAATCTTCTTCAAGGGGAAAATTGGCCCAAAAGTAAAAATGAAATGCAAACTTGAGAGGGATGAATAAACTGAGGTTTCCCCTTTTCACTGCCAGGATTCCAATACCAACACATACAGTAAAACAAAAATGTTTTTGTCTTTCTTACCAGGGTACCAAATGTAAAACGCAAACAGAGAATTTAATTGTTTTTCCATTACCAGAATACCATTCCAAAATGCAGACATGAATCAACTCGCTTTCCATTTCCAGAATACCATTCCAAAATGCAGACATGAATCGACTCGTTTTCCATTACCAGAATATCAATACAAAAATGCAGACATGAATCAACTCATTTTTCCATTGCCAGAATATCAATACAAAAATGCAGACATGAACCAACTCGTTTTTCCATTGCCAAAATGCAAATACAAAAATGCAAACATGAATCAACTCGTTTTCCATTTCCAGAATACAAATACAAAAATGCAGACATGAATCAAGTCGTTTTCAATTTCCAGAATACCAATACAAAAATGCAGACATGAATCAACTCATTTTTCCATTGCCAGAATGCAAATACAAAAATGCAGACATGAATCAACTCATTTTCCATTGCCAGAATAGTAATAGAGAAAGTAGAAAACAATAAGAGAATCGAAAGGATCCAATGTTAAGGGTCATGGAATGATTGCAGGGGTTCTATCAATCAAGGCATAGAGAAAACCAACCAGGCCACCAGATAATCCACACACAGAGGTCGTTGCCAGATGGCGGAATCAACAATCAGTCATGGACAAACATCAAGGTAGACGACTAATAGGTACCTCCTTCGCTTCATCATCCTTGCACAGAAAAGTAGGGCGTTGAGATCCATAAGTCTTTTAACGCTAAGGTGATGTCCATAGATCAGGCTCCTGGTCGACTGGTTAGGCGAGGAGTGGTGAGCTAGGGATGAAGGCTAAACAACCATGAAGGTCATAATCAACATAGCAAGGTGGTCAATACGTGCGGGAAAATGAAGGTCATGGGAGAAAACAACCATTGAGATAGGCTAAGAAAAGTTTTTTTCATCAACTTAAAAAGACATCAGTTTACTTTTCCATAAATAAGCAGATCCAAGAATAAATCCTAATACAATCTACCAAACAAAAATGAAGACAACTTATCGTTGCCTGATCGCTCTCTCCGAATGACGTCCTGCATGCTCCGTGCCACTTTTTCTTCCTGACTGGCGAGACTTCACCGGTACCTACCAGACGATGCTAGGGGTACTCTTCTTCCCCTCAGCCCCCCAAGCCACAAAGGGGCCACACATGCACAATCCAAATATTTTGACTAGTTCCTAGCTTGCCTCGCAAGGACGAGCTACCACTACTCACCAAACTGGGTATCCCAACTCCCACAAGTTAAATCAATCAAGTAGATATTTCTACAGCGTAACATTATGAAAACAGAAGATGATCCAACCTCCATCACCTCCCTTCATTATATAGAGTTTCGTGGTTCCTTTCTTTCCAAAAATTCTCTTTTAGTTAAGTTTTATAAATAAATTCCTAAAAATTCCTCCCCGTAAAAATGTCACCCATCCCCTTCATTCCTCCATAAATTAACTTCTTTAATTAATTAATTATCCTTATTTCCCTCACGCACCTAGAGTTACTCTTAGAAGCACTCCTAGGTGTCCCCAAATTCTCTTACAGGTTTTAATAACTTTCTCTTTTATTAAATTATTAGTTCAGCTTAAATTAGAAAGATCTTAAATGGTAGATGCTTTACTAAATTTGACCTTCCGCTTTTTCGCTCATGTTCCCCCTTTTTCCCTTTTTAAGTTTACCTCTTTCCTATTTTCATAAAATTTTAGATTTTCCCTCTTTCCCATTTTTAATTAGAACTCAAAAAGGAAGGTTTGGAATTCAACCCTTTTTCCCTTTTATCTATTAATTAATATAATTTAAAAAATAATAATAAAACAGTTAATTCCCTTTTCAAATTTTATTTCAACAGATTTTTTTTTATGAATAAATTAAATTTCTTACTCCCTTCATGTTATAAGATTTAAGGAAGATAATAATTATCATTTATGTTGCTTATATTTTTATTATTATTATTATTATTTTTTTATAGATAGACAAAATTTTACCACTAGTGTATTTTAGACTTAGACCTTAAATTTTTGTACTGGGTGACATTTAATTAGGAAATTTGTTTTAAAAATACTTAACACGTTATTTCTCCTAAGGCCATCTAGGTTCATTCCTCTATCATCAACAACGCGACGTGCCCTTCAGGACACACTAGGTGCTCCAAGGGTGCCACTCGCCTGATTTGATCCATTGTATGATGTGCCATTCAGGATGCACTATGTGCTCCAAGGGTGCCACTCACCTCTTTCCATTTTCCTCCCGCGACGTGCCCTTCAGGATGCACCACGTGCTCCAAGGGTGCCACTCGCCTCTTGACTGACTTGGTAGACATCAATAAACCCTGGAGTCAATACTCCGGCAAGTGAACCTATGGGAGACTAAGGGAACCTGTGGGAGACTAAGGGCCTCTAAGGAATAAGGCCCCTGTCTTATTGTGTGCCCCTAAGAATCATCGTGAGCGATTGTTGCAGTCTTCCCTCACAGAATCGTGGATCCTCTTGAACTGGGTAAACGCTAACCTACAGTTCGAGCCACGGCGGGAGTTCTAGTAGGCTGTGGTGGGGATGCTATCCACACCTTTCCCTCAACATCTCTGGTAGTCGTGCGTGACTCCTTTACTCTACATGTGAGTCTGGTCGGCAAGCTATTATCAGCCTGCATCATCAACAAATAATGTCAGAACATATCCATATCATATCATCTAATCATATGCACTAATATCACAGTAAAACACTCAAACCGCAATGGTACACTCTCTGACTCGATCTAGAGTCCAAGGGGTTCCATCGAGGCCTCTGCATCCTCAAGGTCCAAAATCCTTCACAATCAGTAAACCGATTCAATAGAACCTGTCTATGTCAATGCAGTAAAACAACATGTCATCAACCTATCATGCCTCATAATCAAAATCAAGTGTTTTAATAGCATAATAATCTGGATCACTTGCAATTTCAACCGCAAGAATACTCGATCGCCACATCGTAACTATGGTCAACATGATGCACATCAACATAACTCTTATGTCCCCTACCCCAGCAATCATGCAGGCTAATCTGTCCATGATTACATTCTAACTTAACATGGGTTGCATTCTAACGGTGCATGTCAAGTTGCAAATTGTTTTGTCATAGATTATCCATCTAATTTTAGCAAGTCTAAATTATAAATCAATCTTTAACTCAACATCAGATTAAAATCAGATACAATCCAATAGACCATTCTAAATTATACCTTAGTCATTAAATTCAATCAATAACATCAATTATGAATCAGTTCGACAATTTTGCATCACAATTTAATCATCAAATTTGATATAATAACATCTACTACGAAACAATTCGGCAATTATGCATCACAATTCCATTATTCACCACAATTTAATTTAGCGATTTTAACCTGTCCTTGGGTCAATACTTACTAAACTATTTAATCATTAATCATAGTCTAAATGGGCAATTCGATATTAATCCAAATCTCCATCCAACTATCCACCAACTTAATTATCAACATTAACGATTTTATGGTAGAATGCTACCATTATAACACTGATGAACAATCAATCTCGACACGTGGTCTATCTATATTGACAGAACCAACAACACTACTTGTCTTATTAATAATGAGAAGGCATCTGCTAACTATTATCTTCGCTATATCAAATTAACAAGGCATTTAGCATAGTTGTTACCTAACCATTAATATAGAAAATGACAAGGCAGTTGACATAACTGTTAACAAATAATTAATAGTGAAATCGCAAGGCCATTCTCATGTCTGCTATCGTAACGAGTAACATAGCAATGACAATACAATTAACGCTTTAATTAACATAACCATTAGTAAACAAATGGAAAGGCAGTTAAGATAACACTAACAATCAATATAATGTTGACAAGGCAATTATTAAAACTGTAGCAAGACAATTAATATATCATTAACAGTGTTCAAGGCAATTTTCAAGGCAAAAAAATAGTTGTACCACATCTCAGTGACATGCGGTACACAGTGGTGGCATCTTGTGCCCAATCATAGCAACACATTCCAATTTAGATGGCAAGACATGGTCAATCAGAGGCAAAACACAAATACCAGCTAAAGGAAAAACGTTGTCACAGTTTAAAGGCCAATTCGTGGTCATTTATTGCAATTTCAGTCACATTATCAAGGGAAAATCATGGTCAATTAAGGCAGCGATAGAGTCATCCATTTTAACAGCAATTCTAGGGCGTGTAATAGTAAATTTAGTCAATTTTTTTATCATCAATTTGTGGGCATTTACGGCAACTCTGTCATCATCTTAAATAGTATAAATTCAAGGGAAATTAATTGGCAAAATGTTCAACATTTCGAAGGGCAAAAACGTGGTTGGTAATCCGTAAAAATGCAGCATTAAGTAATGCACAGTTCGTGGGCATTCAAAGGAATAAATGCAGTAAGTTTTAAAGAATAACCCAGCCTTCAATAAGGGAAAATAAATTTGTCCCAACAGTAAATGAAATGCAGTCCAGAGAGGGGAAAATTTGTAAGGAACAGGGTAATTATAACATAAATTCTTAAGTGCAAGACAACCTACTTCAAGGGGAAAATCAACCCAAAAGTAAAAACGAAATGCAAACTTGAGAGGGATGAATAAACAAAGGTTTCCCCTTTTCACTGCCAGGATGCCAATACCAACACATACAGGAAAAAAAAAATGTTTTTGTCTTTCTTACCAGGGTACCAAATGTAAAACGCAAACAGAGAATTTAATTGTTTTTCCATTGCCAGTACCATTCCAAAATGCAGACTTGAATCAACTCGCTTTCCATTGCCAGAATACCATTCCAAAATGAAGACATGAATCAACTCATTTTCCATTGCCAGAATATCAATACAAAAATGCAGACATGAATCAACTCGTTTTTGCATTGCCAAAATATCAATACAAAAATGCAGAGATGAATCAACTCGTTTTTCCATTGCCAAAATGCAAATACAAAAATGCAGACATTAATCAACTCCTTTTCCATTTCCAGAATACAAATACAAAAATGCAGACATGAATCAACTCGTTTTCCATTGCCAGAATACCAATACAAAAATGCAGACCTGAATCAACTCATTTTTCCATTGCCAGAATGCAAATACAAAAATGCAAACATGAATCAACTCGTTTTCCATTGCCATAATACTAATAGAGAAAGTAGAAAATAGTAAGAGAACCGAGAGGATCCAATGTTAAGGGTCATGGAATGATTGCAGGGGTTCTATCAATCAAGGCATAGAGAAAACCAACCAGGCCACCAGATAATCCACACACATTGGTCATTTCCAGATGGTGGAATCAACAATCAGTCAGGGACAAACATCAAGGTAGACGGCTAATAGGTACCTCCTTCGCTTCATCATCCTTGTACATAAAAGAAGGGCGTTGAGATCCATAAGTCCTTTAACGCTAAGGCGATGTCCATAGATTAGGCTCCTAGTCGACTGGTCAGGCGAGGACTGGTGAGCTAGGGACAAAGGCTAAACAACCACGAAGGTCACAATCAACATAGCAAGATGGTCAATACATGTGGGAAAATGAAGGCCGTGGGAGACAAAAACCATTGAGCTAGGCTAAGAAAAGTTTCTTTCATCAACTTAAAAATACTTCAGTTCACTTTCCCATAAATAAGAATATCCAAGCATAAATCCTAATACAATCTACCAAACAAAAATGAAGACAGCGTACCATTTCCTGATCGCTCGCTCAGAATGATGTCCCGCACGCTCCGTGCCACTTTTTCTTCCTGACCGGCGAGACTTCACCGGTACCTCCCAGCCAATGCTAGGGGTACTCTTCTTCCCCTTAGCCCCCCGAGCCGCAAAGGGGCCACACATGCACTATCCAAATATTTTGACTAGTTCCTAGCTCGCCTCGCAAGGACGAGCTACCACTCCTCACCGAACTGGGTATCCCAACTCCCACAAGTTAAATCAATCAAGTAGATATTTCTGCAACGTAACGTTATGCAAATAGAAGATGATCCAACCTCCATCACCTCCCTTCATTATATAGAGTTTCGTGGTTCCTTTCTTTCCAAAAATTCTCTTTTAGTTAAGTTTTATAAATAAATTCCTAAAAATTCCTCCACATAAAAATGTCACCCATACCCTTCATTCCTCCATAAATTAACTTCTTTAATTAATTAATTATCCTTATTTCCCTCACCCACCTAGAGTTACTCTTAGAATCACTCCTAGGTGTCCCCAAATTCTCTTACAGGTTTTAATAACTTTCTCTTTTATTAAATTGTTAGTTCAGTTTAAATTAGAAAGATCTTAAATGGTAGATGCTTTACTAAATTTGTCCTTCTGCTTTTTCGCTTATGTTCCCCCTTTTTCCCTTTTTAAGTTTACCTCTTTCCTGTTTTCCTAAAATTTTAGATTTTCCATCTTTCCCATTTTTAATTAGAACTCAAAAAGGAAGGTTTGGAATTTAACCCTTTTTCCCTTTTATCTTTTAATTAATATAATTTAAAAAATAATAATAAAACAGTTAATTCCATTTTCAAATTTTATTTCAACAGATTTTTTTTTTATGAATAAATTAAATTTCTTACTCCCTTCATGTTATAAGATTTAAGGAAGATAATAATTATCATTTATGTTGTTTATATTTTTATTATTATTATTTATTTTTTTTATAGATAGACAAATTTTTACCACTAGTGTATTTTAGACTTAGACCTTAAATTTTTGTACTGGGCGACATTTAATTAGGGAATTTGTTTTAAAGATACTTAACACGTTATTTGTCCTAAGGCCATCTAGGTTCATTCCTCTATCATCAACAATGCGACGTGCCCTTCAGGACACACTAGGTGCTCCAAGGGTGCCACTCGCCTCATTTGTTCCCTTGCACGACGTGCCCTTCAGGACGCACTACGTGGTCCAAGGGTGCCACTCACCTCTTTCCATTTTTCTCCCGTGACGTGCCCTTCAGGATGCACTGCGTGCTCCAAGGGTGCCACTCGCCTCTTGACTGACTTGGTAGACATCAATAACCCCTGGAGTCAATACTACATCAAGTGAACCTATGGGAGACTAAGGGAACCTGTGGGAGACGAAGGGCCTCTAAGGAATAAGGCCCCCGTCTTATTGTGCGCCCCTTAGAATCATCGTGAGCAATTGTTGCAGACTGCCCTCACGGAATCGTGGATCCTCTCGAACTGGGTAAACGTTAACCTATAGTTCAAGCCACGACGGGAGTTCTAGTAGGCTGTGGTGGGGATGCTATCCACACCTCTCCCTCAACATCTCTGGTAGTCGTGCGTGACTCCTTTACTCTACATGTGAGTCTGGTCGACAAGCTATCATCGGCCTACATCATCAACAAATCATGTCATAACATATCCATATCATATCATCTAATCAGATGCACTAATATCACAGTAAAACAATCAAACCGCAATGGTACACTCTCTGACTCGATCCAGAGTCCAAGGGGTTCCATCAGTGCCTCTGCATTCTCAAGGTCCAAAATCCTATACACTCAGTAAAACGAGTCAATAGCACCTGTCTATGTCAATGCAGTAAAACAACATGTCATCAACCCATCATGCCTCATAATCAAAATCAAGTGTTTTAATAGCATAATAATCTGGATCACTTGTAGTTTCAACCGCAAGAATACTCGATAGCCACATCGTAACTATGGTTGACATGATGCACATCAACATAACTCTTATGTCCCCTACCCCAGAAATCATCCAGGCTAACTGGTCCACGATTACATTCTAACTTAACATGGGTTCCATTCTAACGGTGCACGTCAAGTTGCAAATTGTTTCGGCATAGATTATCCATCTAATTTTAGCAAGTCTAAATTATAAATCAATCTTTAACTCAACATTAGATTAAAGTCAGATACAATCCAATCGGCCATTCTACATTATACCTTAGTCATTAAATTCAATCAACAACATCAATTATGAATCAGTTCGACAATTTGGCATCACAATTTAATCATCAAATTTGATACAATAACATCGACTACGAAACAATTCGGCAATTATGCATCACAATTACATCATTGACCACAATTTAATTTAGCGATTTTAACCCCTTCTTGGGTCAATACTTACTAAAATATTTAATCATTAATCACAGTCTAAATGGGAAATTCGATATTAATCCAAATCTCCATCCAACTATCCACCAACTTAATTATCAACATTAATGATTTTATGGTAGAATGCTACCATTATAACACTGATGTACAATCAATCTCGACACGTGGTCTATCTATATTGACAGAACCAACGATACTACTTGTGTTATTAATAATGAGAAGGCAACTGCTAACTATTATCTTCGCTATATCAAATTAACAAGGCAATTAGCATAGTTGTTACCTAACCATTAATATAGAAAATGACAAGGTAGTTGACATAACTGTTAACAGATAATTAATAGAGAAATCACAAGGTCATTCTCATGACTGCTATCATAACGAGTAACATAGCAATGACAATATGATTAATGCTTTAATTAACATAACCATTAGTAAAGCAATGGCAAGGCAGTTAAGGTAACAATAACAATCAATATAATGCTGACAAGGCAATTATTAAAACTGTTGCAAGACAATTATTATATCATTAACAATATTCAAGGCAATTTTCAAGGAAAAAAAATAGTTGTACCACATCTCAGTGACATGCAGTACACAGTGGTGGAAAATCGTGCCCAATCCCAGCAACGCATTCCAATTTAGATGGCAAGACGTGGTCAATCAGCGGCAAAACACAGATACCAGCTAAAGGAAAAATGTTGTCACAGTTTAAAGGCCAATTCGTGGTCATTTATTGCAATTTCAGTCACATTATCAAGGGCAAATCGTGGTCAATTACGGTGTGAGAGAGTCATTCATTTTAACAGCAATTCGAGGGTGCGTAACAACAAATTCAGTCAATTTTTTTAGCATCAATTTGTGGGCATTTACAACAACTCTGTCATCATCTTAAATAGTAAAAATTCATGGGAAATCAATTAGCAAAACGTTCAACAATTCACAGGGAAAAAACGTTGCTGGTAATCCGGAAAAACGGAGGATTAAGTAATGCGTAGTTCGTGGGCATTCACAGGAATAAACGCAGTAAGTTTTAAAGAATCACCCAGCCTTCAACAAGGGAAAAGAAAGTTGCCCCAATAGTAAATGAAGTGCAGTCCAAAGAGGGGAAAATTTGCCAGGAACAAGGTAATTATAACATAAATTCTTAAGTGCAAGACAATCTTCTTCAAGGGGAAAATCAGCCCAAAAGTAAAAACGAAATGCAAACTTGAGAGGGATGAATAAATCGACCTTTCCCCTTTTCATTGCCAGGATGCCAATACCAACGCATACAGGAAAACAAAAACATTTTTGTCTTTCTTACCAGGGTACCAAATGTAAAACACAAACAAAGAATTTAATTATTTTTCCATTGCCAGAATACCATTCCAAAATGCAGACATGAATCAAGTCATTTTCCATTGCCAGAACACCATTCAAAAATGCATACTTGAATCGACACGTTTTCCATTGCCAGAATATCAATACAAAAATGCAGACATGAATCAACTCATTTTTCCATTGCCAGAATATCAATACAAAAATGTAGACATGAATCAACTCGTTTTTCCATTGCCAGAATGCAAATACAAAAATGCAGACATGAATCAACTCGTTTTCCATTTCCAGAATAAAAATACAAAAATGAAGACATGAATCAACTCTTTTTCCATTGCCAGAACACCAATACAAAAATGCAGACATGAATCAACTCGTTTTTCCATTGCCGGAATGAAAATACAAAAATGCAGACATGAATCAACTCGTTTTCCATTGCTAGAATACCAATACAGAAAGTAGACAACAATAAGATAACTGAAAGGATCCAATGTTAAGGGTCATGGAATGATTGCAGGGGTTCTATCAGTCAAGGCATAGAAAAAACCAACCAAGCCACCAGATAATCCACACACAGAGGTCGTTTCCAGATGGCGGAATCAACAATCAGTCAGGGACAAACATCAGGGTAGAGGGCTAATAGGTACCTCCCTCGCTTCATCATCCTTGCACAGAAAAGCAGGGCATTGAGATCCATAAGTCTTTTAACGCTAAGGCGATGTCCATAGATCATGCTCCTGGTTGACTGCCCAAGCGAGGAATGGTGAGCTAGGGACGAAGGATAACCAACCACGAAGATCACAATCAACATAGAAAGGTGGTCAAGACGTGTGGGAAAATGAAGGCCGTGGGAGACGTCAACCATTGAGCTAGGCTAAGAAAATTTTTCGTCATCAACTTAAAAAGACGTCAGTTTACTTTTCCATAAATAAGCAGATCTAGGCATAGATTCTAATACAATATACCAAACAAAACTGAAAAGAGCGTACCGTTTCCTGATCGCTTGCTCTGAATGACGTCCTGCGCGCTCCGTGCCACTTTCGCTTGTTGACCGGCGAGACTTCACCGGTACCTCATAGCCAATGTTAGGGGTACTCTTCTTCCCCTTAGCCCCCCTAGTTGGAAAGGGGCCACACATGCACTATCCAAAGATTTTGACTAGTTCCCAACTCGCCTCACAAGGACGAGCTACCACTCCTCACTGAGCTAGGTATCCCAACTCCCTCAAGTTAAATCAATCAAGTAGATATTTCTGTAGTGTAACATTACACAAACAGAAGATGATCCCACCTCCATCACCTCCCTTCATTATATAGAGTTTCGTGGTTCCTTTCTTTCCAAAAATTCTCTTTTAGTTAAGTTTTATAATTAAATTCTTAAAAATTCCTGCCCGTACAAATGTCACCCATCCCCTTCATTCCTCCATAAATTAACTTCTTTAATTAATTAATTATCTTTATTTCCCTCACCCACCTAGAGTTACTGCTAGAATCACTCCTAGGTGTCCCCAAATTCTCTTATAGGTTTTAATAACTTTCTCTTTCATTAATTTATTAGTTCAGTTTAAATTAGAAAGATCTTAAATGCTAGATGCTTTACTAAATTTGACCTTCTGCTTTTTCGCCTATGTTCCCCCTTTTTTCCTTTTTATGTTTACCTCTTTCCTATTTTCCTAAAATTTTAGATTTTTCCTCTTTCCCATTTTTAATTAGAACTCAAAAAGGTAGGTTTGGAATTTAAACCTTTTTCCCTTTTATCTTTTAATTAATATAATTTAAAAAAATAATAATAAAACAGTTAATTCCCTTTTCAAATTTTATTTCAACATATTTTTTTTTTATGAATAAATTAAATTTCTTACTCCCTTCGTGTTACAAGATTTAAGGAAGATCATAATTATCATTTGTGTTGTTTATATCTTTATTATTATTATTTTATTTTTTTTATAGATAGACAAAATTTTACCACTAGCGTATTTTAGACTTAGGCCTTAAATTTTTGTATTGGGCAACATCTAATTAGGGAATTTGTTTTAAAAATACTTAACATGTTATTCATCCTAAGGACATCTAGGTTCATTCCTCTATCATCAACAATGTGACGTGCCCTTCAGGACACACTAGGTGCTCCAAGGGTGCCACTCGCCTCATTTGTTCCCTTGCACGACATGCCCTTTAAGGTGCACTACGTGCTCCAAGGGTGCCACTCGCCTCTTTCCATTTTCTCCCATGACGTGCCCTTTAGGATGCACCACATGCTCCAAGGGTGCCACTCGCCTCTTGATTGACTTGGTAGACATCAATAACCCTTGGACTCAATACTCCGCCAAGTGAACTTGTGGGAGACTAAGGGCCTCTAAGTAATAAGGCCCCCACCTTATTGTGCACCCCTTAGAATCATCGTGAGAGATTGTTGCAGTCTACCCTCACAGAATCATGCATCCTCTCGAACTGGGTAAATGTTAACCTACAGTTCGAGCCACGATGGGAGTTCTAGTAAGTTGTGGCAAGGATGCTATCCACACCTCTCCCACAACATATCTGGTAGTCATGCATGACTCCTTTACTCCACATGTGAGTCTGCTCGAAAATCTATCATCATCCTGCATCATCAACAAATCATGTCAGAACATATCCATATAATATCATATAATCAGATGCACTAATATCACAGTAAAACAATCAAACCCCAATGGTAAAATCTCTATCTCGATCCGTACTCCAAGGGGTTCCATCGATGCCTCTACATCCTCGAGGTCCAAAATCCTGCACACTCAGTAAACCGAGTCAATAGCACCTGTCTATGTCAATGCAGTAAAACAACATGTCATCAACCCATCACGCCTCATAATCAAAATCAAGTGTATTAATAGAATAATAATCTGGATCACTTGTGAGAAAGTGTCCTCGAAGAATAAGTTCGCTCAATGTGCCAGAGCGGCTTGTTACATATACCCCCTCTTGGTATAAACTTCATCCTGAAGTTTCATTGTATAAATGCAAAAAATAAAGTGTATCACAGTATTATAATCCTATCTATCAAACAAAAATGGAAACTGCTGGTGCATATCATATGCGTCATCCCAGGTCATTGAGTGCGGACTATATCTGTCCCACTGGACCTTGAATTGCTCTAACATTCGACATTGTAGCTATCAAATGTTGGTTGTGGAGCCTGATTATCTTCCTGATTCAGAGGTCCTTGCTTTCAGTCGTGTTTATACCCCATGGAAGTATTTACACCCCATAAGTATCAATCAGACTCTTGCAGCGGGGGAGTCTGGGAAGTACCCCCTCTATGCTGAGTCGGGGTCCATCCCGGCAGAGAATGCAGGGGCAAAGCCAGGGTTGAGTGAAGCCCATAGCGCTTTCTGCAAAATGTATATTTGAATTTCATAGTAAATATGGATCTTTCATTTTAAGGTCATAGATCTGATGGTAGGAATTATGTTAGGGTTTTTGCCCTAGAAACCCTCTTTTATGAGGAAATGTGTCTTGACTATATGGATGATGAGTGAAGGTGTATTAGGAGAGGCTGTGAGGAGAAAGGAGGAAGTTACAGGTTTCTTTGCGGAGTTGCATCCCTTGTTCTTTGGATAATAATAAAATAAGGACATGGAAATTTATCCGGTGGGCATAGCCCACATGGGTAATTCCACGTTAATACGTGTCTCTCTTGTATTGTGTGTCGCCCGTGTTTTGTTTACGCATTTGTTTTATTTTATTCTTGTATTGTGTGTCTTCTGTGTTTTGTTTCTGCATTTGTTTTATTTTATTGCTCCGCGGTCCTATTTTTCTAACATCAAATGCGATGATCCAAGATGTGGATCTACTCAGTCATGAGAACCCCCTCATCTGACACCCGCCAGGTGCTCAAGTCAAAATATGTGTAGGATCACTAAACAAAATGTCTCAAACGGAGACGTGAAATACATTGTGCAAAATCCCTCAAGAATCAGGCAAGGCTAGTCAATAGGCCACAGGCCTCTCCTTTCCACAATATTGTAGGTTACCACGAACCTAGGAGACAGTTTTAGCCCCTTTTTCTAACTGGATTGAACTCTTATGCAGTTTCAACCGCAAGAATACTCGATCGCCACATCGTAACTATGGTCGATATGATGCACATCAACATAACTCTTATGTCCCCTACCCCAGCAATCATCTAGGCTAACCGTTCCACGATTACATTCTAACTTAACATGGGTTCCATTCTAACGGGGCACATCAAGTTGCAAATTGTTTTGGCATAGATTATCCATCTAATTTTAGCCAGTCTAAATTATAAATCAATCTTTAACTCAACATCAGATTAAAATAAGATACAATCCAATCGACCATTCTACATTATACCTATTCATTAAATTCAATCAATAACATCAATTATGAATCAGTTCGACAATTCTGCATCACAATTTAATCATGAAATTTGATATAATAACATCGACTATGAAACAATTCGGCAATTATGCATCACAATTCCATCAATGACCACAAATTAATTTAGCGATTTTAACCTCTTCTTGGGTCAATACTTACTAAACTATTTAATCATTAATCACAGTCTAAATTGGCAATTCGATATTCATCCAAATATCCATCCAACTATCCACCAACTTAATTATCAACATTAACAATTTTATGGTAGAATGCTACCATTATAACACTGATGAGCAATCAATCTCGACATGTGGTCTATCTATATTAACAGAACCAACAATACTACTTGTCTTATTAATAATGAGAAGGCAACTACTGACTATTATCTTCGCTATATCAAATTAACAAGGCTATTAGCATAGTTGTTACCTGACCATTAATATAGAAAATGACAAGGCAGTTGACATAACTGTTAACAAATAATTAATAGTGAAATCACAAGGCCATTCTCATGACTGCTATCATAATGAGTAACATAGCAATGACAATATGATTAATGCTTTAATTAACACAACCATTAGTAAAGCAATGACAAAGTTGTTAAGGTAACAATAACAATCAATATAATGCTGACAAGGAAATTATTAAAACTGTAGCAAGACAATTAATATATCATTAACAGTATTCAAGGCAATTTTCAAGGAAAAAAATAGCTATACCACATCTCAGCGACATGCAGTACACAGTGGTGGTAACTCATGCCCAATCCTAGCAACACATTCCAATTTAGATGGCAAGACGTGGTCAATCAACGACAAAAAATCGATACCAGCTAAAGGAAAAACGTTCTCACAGTTTAAAGGCCAATTCGTGGTCATTTATTGCAATTTCTGTCACATTATCAAGGTCAAATCGTGGTCAATTAAGGCAGTGACATAGTCATCCATTTTAACAGCAATTCGAGGGCGTGTAACAACAAATTCAATCAATTTTTTTAGCATCAATTTGCGGGCATTTATAGCAACTTTGTCATCATCTTAAATAGTAAAAATTCATGGGAAATCAATTGGCAAAACGTTCAACATTTCGAAGGGAAAAAACGTGGTTGGTAATACGAAAAAACAAAGCATTAAGAGATGCGCAGTTCATGGGAATTCACAGGAATAAACACAATAAGTTTTAAAGAATAACCCAGCCTTCAACAAGGGAAAAGAAAGTTGCCCCAACAATAAATGAAATGCAGTCCAAAGAGGGGAAAATTTGCCAGGAACAAGGTAATTATAACATAAATGCTTAAGTACAAGAGAATCTTCTTCAATGGGAAAATCGGCCCAAAAGTAAAAACGAAATGCAAACTTGATAGGGATGAATAAACCGAGGTTTCCCCTTTTCACTTCCAGGATGCCAATACCAACACATACAGGAAAACAAAAACGTTTTTGTCTTTCTTACCAGGGTGCCAAATGTAAAACGAAAACAAAGAATTTAATTGTTTTTCCATTGCCGGAATACCATTCCAAAATCCAGACATGAATCAACTCGTTTTCCATTTCTAGAATACCATTTCAAAATGAAAACATGAATTGAATCGTTTTCCATTGCCAGAATATCAATACAAAAATGCAGACATGAATCAACTCAATTTTCCATAGCCAGAATATTAATAAAAAAATGCAGACATGAATCAACTCGTTTTTCCATTGCCAGAATGCAAATACAAATATGCAGACATGAATCAACTCGTTTTCCATTTCCAAAATACAAATACAAAAATGTAGACATGAATCAACTCATTTTCCATTGCTAGAATACCAATACAAAAATGCAGACATGAATCAACTTGTTTTTCCATTGCTAGAATGAAAATATAAAAATGTAGACATGAATCAACTCGTTTTCCATTGCCAGAATACTAATACAGAAAGTAGACAACACTAAGAGAACTGAAAAGATCCAATGTTAAGGGTCATGGAATGATTGCAGGGGTTCTATCAGTCAAGGCATAGAGAAAACCAACCAGGCCACCAGATAATCCACACACAGAGGTCGTTGCTAGATGGCAGAATCAACAATCAGTCAGGGACAAACATCAAGGTAGAGGACTAATAGGTACCTCCTTCGCTTCATCATCCTTGCACAGAAAAGCAAGGCGTTGAGATCCATAAGTCTTTTAACGCTAAGGTGAGGTTCGTAGATCAGGCTCCTGGTCGACTGCTCAGGCGAGGACTGTTGAGCTAGGGATAAAGGCTAACCAACCACGAAGGTCACAATCAACATAGCAAGGTGGTCAAGATGCGCGGGAAAATGAAGGCCATGGGAGACAACATCCATTGAGCTAGGCTAAGAAAAGTTTCTGTCATCAACTTAAAAAGACATCAATTTACTTTTCCATAAATAAGTAGATCCAAGCATAAATCCTAATACAATATACCAAACAAAAATGAAGAGAGTGTACCGTTGCCTGATTGCTTGCTCTGATTGACGTCTCGCGCGCTCCGTGCCACTTTCGCTTGCTAACCAGCGAGACTTCACCGGTACCTCCCAGCCAATGCTAGGGGTACTCTTCTTCCCCTTAGCCCCCCAAGCCACAAAGGGGCCACACATGCACTATCCAAAGATTTTGACTAGTTCCCAGCTCGCTTCGCAAGGACGAGATACCACTCCTCACCGTGTTGGGTATCCCATCTCCCACAAGTTAAATCAATCAAGTAGATATTTATACAGTGTAATGTTACGCAAACATAAGATGATCCAACCTCCATCACCTCCCTTCATTATATAGAGTTTTGTGGTTCCTTTCTTTCCAAAAATTCTCTTTTAGTTAAGTTTTATAATTAAATTCCTAAAAATTCCTCTCCATACAAATGTCACCCATCCCCTTCATTCCTCCATAAATTAACTTCTTTAATTAATTAATTTTCTTTATTTCCCTCACCCACCTAGAGTTACTCGTAGAATCACTCCTAGGTGTCCCCAAATTCTCTTACAGGTTTTAATAACTTTCTTTTTTATTAAATTGTTAGTTCAGTTTAAATTAGAAAGATCTTAAATGGTTGATGCTTTACTAAATTTGACCTTCTGCTTTTTCTCTTATGTTCCCCCTTTTTCCCTTTTTAAGTTTACCTCTTTCCTATTTTCCTAAAATTTTAGATTATCCCTCTTTCCCATTTTTAATTAGAACTAAAAAAGGCAGCTTTGGAATTTAACCCTTTTTCCCTTCTATCTTTTAATTAATATTATTTAAAAAAATAATAATAAAATAGTTAATTCCCTTTTCAAATTTTATTTCAACAGTTTTTTTTTTTATGAATAAATTAAATTTCTTACTCCCTTCGTGTTACAAGATTTAAGGAAGATCATAATTATCATTTATGTTGTTTATATTTTTATTATTATTATTTTATTTTTTGATAGATAGACAAAATTTTACCACTAACATATTTTAGACTTAGACCTTAAATTTTTGTAATGGGCGACATTTAATTAGGGAATTTGTTTTAAAAATAATTAACACGTTATTCATCCTAAGGTCATCTAGGTTCATTCCTCTATCATCAACAATGCGACGTGCCCTTCAGGACACACTAGGTGCTCCAAGGGTGCCACTCGCCTCATTTGTTCCCTTGCACGACATGCCCTTCAAGATGCACTACGTGCTCCAAGGGTGCCACTCACCTCTTTCCATTTTTCTCCTGTGGCGTTCCCTTCAGGATGCACCACATTCTCCAAGGGTGCCACTCGCCTCTTGACTGACTTGGTAGACATCAATAACCCTTGGAGTCAATACTCTGCCAAGTGAACTTGTGGGAGACTAAGGGCCTCTAAGGAATAAGGCCCCCAACTTATTGTGCGGCCCTTAGAATCATCGTGAGAGATTGTTGCAGTCTTCCCTCACAGAATCATGGATCCTCTCGAACTGGATAAATGTTAGCCTACAGTTCGAGCCACGGTGGGATTTCTAGTAGGATGTAGCAGGGATGTTATCCACACCTCTCCCTCAACATCTCTGGTAGTCGTGCGTGACTCCTTTACTCAACATGTGAGTCTGGTCGACAAGCTATCATCAGCCTGCATCATCAACAAATCATGTCAGAACATATCCATATCATATCATCTAATCAGATACATTAATATCACAGTAAAACAATCAAACCCCAATGGTACACTCTCTAACTCGATCCGGAGTCCAAGGGTTTCCATCGATGCCTCTGCATCCTCGAGGTCCAAAATACTGCACACTCAGTAAACTAAGTCAATAGCACCTGTCTATGTCAATGCAGTAAAACAACACGTCATCAACCCATCACGCCTCATAATCAAAATCAAGTGTTTTAATAGAATAATAATCCGGATCATTTGTGAGCAAGTGTCCTCGAAGAACAAGTTCACTCAATGTGCCAGAGTGGGATGTTACATACACCGCCTCTTGGTATAAACTTCGTCCTGAAGTTTCATGGTATAAATGGAAAAAATAAAGTGTATCACGGTATTATAATCCTATATATCAAACAAAAATGGAAACTGCTGGCACATATCATATGCATCCTCCCAAGTCGTTGAGTGCAGACTATAGTTGTCCCACTGGATCTTGACCTTCTCTAACATTCGACATTGTAGCTATCAAATACGATGATCCAAGATGCGGATCTACTTAGTCGTGAGCACCCCCTCATCCGACACCCACCAGGTTCTCAAGTCAAAATATGTGTAGGATCACTAAACAAAATGTCTCAAACAGAGACGTCAAATACATTGTGCAAAATGCCTCAAGAATCAGGCAAGGCTAGTCAATAGGCTACTGGCCTTTCCTTTCCACAATATCGTAGGTTACCATGAACCTAGGAGATAGTTTTAGCCCCTTTTTCCGAATGGATTGAACTCTTATGCAATTTCAACCGCAAGAATACTCGATCACCACATCGTAACTATGGTCGATATGACGCACATCAACATAAATCTTATGTTCCCTACCCCAACAATCATCCAAGATAACCGGACCACGATTACATTGTAACTTAACATGGGTTCCATTCTAACGGGGCACATCAAGTTGCAAATTGTTTCGGCATAGATTATCCATCTAATTTTAGCAAGTCTAAATTATAAATCAATCTTTAACTCAACATCAGATTAAAATCAGATACAATCCAGTCGACCATTCTACATTATACCTTAGTCATTAAATTCAATCAATAACATCAATTATGAATCAGTTCGACAATTCGGCATCACAATTTAATCATCAAATTTGATATAATAACATCGACTACGAAACAATTTGGCAATTATGCATCACAATTCCATCATTGACCACAATTTAATTTAGCGATTTTAACCTTTTCTTGGGTCAATACTTACTAAACTATTTAATCATTAATCACAGTCTAAATGGGCAATTCGATATTAATCTAAATCTCCATCCAACTATCCACCAACTTAATTATCAACATTAACGATTTTATGGTAGAATGCTACCATTATAACACTGATGTACAATCAATCTGGACACGTGGTCTATCTATATTGACAGAACCAACGATACTACTTGTGTTATTACTAATGAGAAGGCAACTGCTAACTATTATCTTCGCTATATCAAATTAACAAGGCAATTAGCATTGTTGTTGCCTTACCATTAATATAGAAAATGACAAGGCAATTGACATAACTGTTAACAAATAATTAATAGCGAAATCACAAGGCCATTCTCATGACTGCTATCATAACGAGTAACATAGCAATGACAATACAATTAACGCTTTAATTAACATAACCATTAGTAAAGCAATGGAAAGGCAGTTAAGGTAACAGTAACAAGCAATATAATGCTGAGAAGGAAATTATTAAAACTGTAGCAAGACAATTAGTATATCATTAACAGTATTCAATACAATTTTCAAGGAAAAAAAATAGTTGTACCACATCTCAACGACATGCAGTACACAGTGGTGGCAAATCATGCCCAATCCTAGCAACATATTCCAATTTAGATGGCAAGACGTCGTCAACCGGCGGCAAAACACAGATACCAGCTAAAGGAAAAACGTTGTCACAGTTTAAATGCCAATTCATGATCATTTATTGCAATTTCAGTCACATTATCAAGGGCAAATCTTGGTCAATTAAGGTAGTGACAGAGTCATCCATTTTAACAGCAATTTGAGGGCGTGTAACAACCAATTCAGTCGATTTTTTTAGCATCAATTTGTGGGCATTTACAACAACTCTGTCATCATCTTAAATAGTAAAAATTCATGGGAAATCAATTGGCAAAACTTTCAACATTTCGAAGGGGAAAAACGTGGTTGGTAATATGGAAAAACGCAGCATTGAGTATGCGCAGTTCGTGGGCATTCACAGGAATAAATGCAGTAAGTTATAAAGAATAACCCAGCCTTCAATAAGGGAAAAGAATGTTGCCCCAACAATAAATGAAATGCAGTCTAGAGAGGGGAAAATTTGACAGGAACAAGGTAATTATAACATAAATTCTTAAGTGCAAGACAATCTTCTTCAAGGGGAAAATCGGCCCAAAAGTAAAAATGAAATGAAAACTTGAGAGGGATGAATAAATCGAGGTTTCCCATTTTCACTGCCAGGATGCCAATACCAATGCATACAGGAAAACAAAAACGTTTTTGTCTTTCTTACCAGGGTACCAAATGTAAAACACAAACAAAGAATTTAATTGTTTTTCCATTACCAGAATACCATTCCAAAATGTAGACATGAATCAACTCGTTTTCCATTTCCAGAATACCATTCCAAAATGCAGACATGAATCAACTCGTTTTTCCATTGCCAAAATATCAATACAAAAATGCAGACATGAATCAACTCATTTTTCCATTGCCAGAATGCAAATATAAAAATGTAGACATGAATCAACTCATTTTCCATTTCCAGAATAGAAATACAAAAATGTAGACATGAATCAACTTGTTTTCCATTGCCAGAATACCAATACAAAAATGTAGACATGAATCAACTCATTTTTCCATTGCAAGAATCCAAATACAAAAATGCAGACATGAATCAACTCGTTTTCCATTGCCAGAATACTAATACAGAAAGTAGACAACAGTAAGAGAACTGAAAGGATCCAATGTTAAGGGTCATGGAATGATTGCAGGGGTTCTATCAGTCAAGGCATAGAGAAAACCAACAAGGCCACTAGATAATCCACAAACAGAGGTCCTTGCCAGATGGTGGAATACACAATCAGTCAGGACAAACATCAAGGTAGATGGCTAATAGGTACCTCCTTTGCTTCATCATCCTTGCACAGAAAAGTAGGGCATTGAGATCCATAAGTCTTTTAATGCTAAGTCAATGCCCATAGATCAGGCTCCTATTCGATTGCTTAGGCAAGGACTGGTGAGCTAGGGATGAAGGCTAACCAACCATGAAGGTCACAATCAACATAGCAAGCTGGCCAAGACGTGCAGGAAAATGAAGGCCATGGGAGACAAGAACCATTGAGCCAGGATAAGAAAATTTTTCGTCATCAACTTAAAAAGACATCAGTTTACTTTTCCATAAATAAGTAGATCCAAGCATAAATCCTAATACAATCTACCAAACAAAAATGAAGAGAGCGTACTGTTTCCTGATCGCTCGCTCTCAATGGCGTCTCGTGGGTTCCGTGCCACTTTCTCTTTTTGACCGGTGAGAATTCATCGTTACCTCCCAGCCAATGCCAGGGGTACTCTTCTTCCCCTTAGCCCCCGAGCCGCAAAGGGGCCACACATGCACTATCCAAAGATTTTGACTAGTTCCCAGCTCGCTTCGCAAGGACGAGCTACCACTCCTCACCGAGATGGGTATCCCAACTTTCATAAGTTAAATCAATCAAGTAGATATTTCTGTAGTGTAACGTTATGAAAACAGAAGATGATCTAGCCTCCATCACCTCCCTTCATTATATAGAGTTTCGTGGTTCCTTTCTTTCCAAAAATTCTCTTTTAGTTAAGTTTTATAATTAAATTCCTAAAAATTCCTCCCCATACAAATTTCACCCATCCCCTTCATTCCTCCATAAATTAACTTCTTTAATTAATTAATTATCTTTATTTCCCTCACCCACCTAGAGTTACTCCTAGAATTACTCCTAGGTGTCCCCAAATTCTCTTACAGGTTTTAATAACTTTCTCTTTTATTAAATTGTTAGTTCAGTTTAAATTAAAAAGATCTTAAATGGTAGATGCTTTACTAAATTTGACCTTCTGCTTTTTCGCTTATGTTCCCCCTTTTTCCCTTTTTAAGTTTACCTCTTTCTTATTTTCCTAAAATTTTAGATTTTCCCTCTTTCCCATTTTTAATTAGAACTTAAAAAGGCAGGTTTGGAATTTAACCCTTTTTCACTTTTATCTTTTAATTAATATAATTTAAAAAAATAATAATAGAACAGTTAATTCCCTTTTCAAATTTTATTTCAACATATTTTTTTTTTATGAATAAAATAAATTTCTTACTCCCTTCGTGTTACAAGATTTAAGGAAGAACATAATTATCATTTATGTTGTTTATATTTTTATTTTTATTATTTTATTTTTTTTATAGATAGACAAAATTTTACCACTAGCGTATTTTAGACTTAGACCTTAAATTTTTGTACTGGGCGACATTTAATTAGGGAATTTGTTTTAAAAATACTTAACACGTTATTCATCCTAAGGCCATCTAGGTTCATTCCTCTATCATCAACAACGCGACGTGCCCTTCAGGACACACTAGGTGCTCCAAGGGTGCCACTCACCTCATTTGTTCCCTTGCACGACGTGCCCTTCAGGATGCACTACGTGCTCCAAGGGTGCCACTCACCTCTTTCCATTTTTCTCCCGCGACGTGCCCTTCAGGATGCACCACGTGCTCCAAGGGTGCCACTTGCCTCTTGACTGACTTGGTAGACACAATAACCCCTAGAGTCAATACTCCGCCAAGTGAACCTGTGGGAGACTGAGGGCCTCTAAGGAATAAGGCCCCGACATTATTGTGCGCCCCTTAGAGTCATCGTGAGTGATTATTGCAGTCTGCCCTCATGGAATCGTGAATCCTCTCGAACTTGGTAAACGTTAACCTACAGTTCGAGCCACGGCGGGAATTCTAGTAGGCTGTGGTAGTGATGCTATCCGCACCTCTCCCTCAACATCTCTTGTAGTCGTGCATGACTCCTTTACTCCACATGTGAGTCTGGTCAGCAAGCTATCATCAGCGTGCATCATCAACAAATTATGTCAGAACATATCCATATCATATCATCTAATCAGATGCACTAATATCACAGTAAAACAATCAAACCCCAATGGTACACTCTCTAACTCGATCCGGAGTCCAAGGGGTTCTATCAATGCCTCTGCATCCTCGAGATCCAAAATCCTGCACACTCAGTAAACCGAGTCAATAGCACTTGTCTATGTCAATGCAGTAAAACAACATGTCATCAACCCATCACGCCTCATAATCAAAATCAAGTGTTTTAATAGCATAATAATCCGTATCACTTGCGAGCAAGTGTCCTTGAAGAACAAGTTCGCTCAATGTGCCAGAGTGGGATGTTACATACACCCCCTCTTGGTCTAAACTTCATCCTGAAGTTTCATGGTATAAATGCTAAAAATAAAGTATATCATAGTATTATAATCCTATCTATCAAACAAAAATGGAAACTGTTGGCGCATGTCATATGCGTCCTCCCAGGTCGTTGAGTGCGGACTATAGATGTCCCACTGGAACTTGACATGCACTAATGTTTGACGCTATAGCTATCAAATGCGATGATCCAAGATGCGGATCGACTCATTCGTGAGCACCCCCTCATCTGACACCCACCAGGTGCTCAAGTCAAAATATGTGTAGGATCACTAAACAAAATGTCTCAAACGGAGACGTGAAATACATTGTACAAAATCCCTCAAGAATCAGGCAAGGCTATTCAATAGGCCACGGGCCTCTCCTTTCCACAATATCGTAGCTTGACACGAACCTAGGAGATAGTTTTATTCCCTTTTTCCAAATGGATTGAACTCTTATGCCGTTTTAACCACAAGAATACTCGATCACCACATCGTAACTATGGTTGACATGACGCACATCAACATAACTCTTATGTCGATCCTGCGCTTCCTGGATCCTTTGTCTTATTGTTTTCATTTTCTGTTCCATTTCTTGGATCGCTTCTGCTCCCACCAGGACCCTATCCTCCAGCTGATCCCAACTCAAAGGTGTCTGACACGGTTGCCCGTAAAGAAACTTAAAAGGCATCATCTTAATGGTGCTCTGGTAATTTTTGTTGTAAGCTAACTCCACCCATGGAAAGAATTCTTCCTAACCCTTTTGTTGGTCCATCACGTACATGCACAACATGTCCTCCAAGGTCTAGTTCATTTATTCGGTCCGTCCATTAGTCTCTGCGTGATACACAGTACTAAAGTTAAGTTGGGTTCCCAAGGCCTCTTAGAAACTCATCCAAAATCGTCCAGTAAACACCAATCCTCGATCGAATATAATCCTCTAAGGCACACCATGTAGCCTCACAATCTCATTGATGAAAACTCTAGCTATGTTAGGTGCCTGATATGTCGTATGCACAGGAACAAAGTGATAAATCTTCATCAGAGTGTCTACTACTATGAAAATCGAGTCATGTCTCCTTGCCATCAGTGGTAATCCAACAATAAAATACATCGAAATAACCTCCCATTTTGATTCTGGAATAGCGTGTGGTTGTAGTAATCCTGCTGGGTGTCTATGTTCAGCCTTTGCCTGCTAACATTCTAGACATATGGCCACATAGTTGACTATGTTTGCCTTCATTTCCTTCCAAAAGAAAAAGGATTTAAGGTCTGCCCTCATCTTCGTGACTTCCGGGTGAGCCATGTAAACTGGTCTATGAGCCTCACTCAGGATCAACATCCTCAACTCGTCGTTCGGTTGAGGATGTTGATCCTAAACCATCACTATCAAATGAAAATCCTTCAAATCATGGTACCATCATTGTGTTTTGTTCAATAAAACCCTCGACCTCTTTGTACCAGTCATCGTCACACTGTAAAGTTAGAATCTTTTCACATAGATTCATCTAGACAGGGAGCACCGAAAAGATGCGCAATCTCCGACTCGATGCATTTGCCACTCTGTTCATTGTTCCTTTTATGTAAGTAATCTCGAAGTCGTACTCACTAAGAAATTCTGACCAATGTTGTTGTCGCACGTTCAGGTCGCTTTGCGCAAAGAAGTGTTGTAATCCACAATGGTCAGTCTTTAGTTCAAATTTTCGTCCAACAAGGTAGTGTCTCCAAACCTTCAAGTTATATACGATGGCTAACAACTCCAAATCATGCATTGCATAGTTATCCTCATGCCTTCTTAGTTTCCTCGAAATGTAAGTGATCACTCATCCGCCTAAGCCTTCCTTGGATGTGTCACTGCATACAAAGAAGTCTGCGTCCATGTCTGGGACTTTTAGTATCGGTGTTGTTGTCAACAACTCCTTGGGCCTCCGACATGCTTCCATGCATTTCTCGGTCCAAAGAGACTTCTTGTTTTTCTTCTGCAATTTCGTAATCAGATTTTCTATCTTCAAAAATCCCTCGACGAACAGTCGACAGTATCCTGCTAGACCCATGAAGCTACGCACTTACGGGACATTCTTCGGCGTAGACCATTCCATGATATCCTCGACCTTTGCTGGATCCATGGCGAAGCCTTCGCTGGAGATGACATGCCCTAAGTAGTGAATCTTCGATCAATAAAATGAGCATTTGGACAACTTCCCATACAATTTGTTCTCTCTCAGACACTGTAGTACCAAGTGTAAGTGATCGTCATGCTCCTCCATTTTCCGAGAGTAAATCAAAATATCGTCAATGAATACTTGGACGAAATTGTCCAAGTACTCGGAGAACACCCCGTTCATCAAACTCATAAATACCCCTGGGGTGTTTGTCATTCCAAATGGTAAAACAGTAAACTCGTAATGTCCAAAACTCGTCTTAAAGGTGGTCTTAGGGACGTCATCTTCCTTAATCCATAATTGGTGATATCCTGATCACAAGTCAATCTTTGAGAACACCGTCGCACCCTTCACTTAATCGAACCAATCATCAATCCTCAGCAATGGATACTGATTCTTGATCGTGGCCTTGTTCAATTGACGATAGTCAATGCAAAGCCTCCACGACCCATCCTTCTTTCGTATGAAAATAATAGGCGCACCCCATGGTGACACACTTGGATGTATCAGTCCTAGGTCCAACAACTCCTTCAGTTGCATTCTCAACTCCTGTAACTCCGGGGTTGACATCTGATAAGGCGTTCTAGCTATTGGTTTGGTTCTTTTGTTTTAGGTCTATAGTAAAATCCAATTCCGTTTCAAACGACATCCCAGGTAACTCCTCCGTAAACACATCCACAAACTATCTCACCACCGGAAGGTGTTCTATACCTTCGGCTACTCCCTTCTCATTTCATGCAAGGATCGCATAAATCTTGCACCCCTTGTGCATGCTCTTCTGAAGTTGCAAGAAAGAGATGAACCTCAGGGAAACTTAAGGGTTTCGTCCTACAATCACACGTCTCTATCCCTCATCATCGACCAAGCTCAACCATTTCGTCTTACAGTTGAGTATCGCCTCATGCGATTCCAACCAGTCCATACCAATCATGACATCATAAGATCCTAGGATCGTGACGTATAGGTTGGCCCTTGTGACAAACTCTCCCTGGTTAGGGAGATAGCCCGTAGCCTTTCCTCCAACCTTTTGTTTGGTTCCTGAGGCCATCTCTACGAAGCTAAACTGATCATGTTCGACTGCCTTTACCTTAATCCTTTTTAGCGTTGCACCGGAAATGAAACTCTCAGTCGCACCGAGATCTATCAAAATACTAAGGGTCTGGTCAGCGACGGTACCTGTCATCTTGAGCACAGTCGACTGATGCTCTACCTGGTGGCTATGCACCACTGCATGAATCTGATGGACCTTGCCCATATCTCCCATGGTAGTGGGTCCGGCTAATCCAGATGCTCTAGTCCTCTCCATCGGGCAGTCGCATTGGTACTGTGGCTCCCCACATTCCGACATACTTTCTTCGGCCCAATAATCCTGGTAGTCGAAGTAGAAGATAAATTCTAACACCAAGGCCAACACAAACTTGTTGATCGTAAGTTTCTCGGTAATTTGGGTGCAGAGCATACCGAAGCAGGTCCAAAACGGGCCTCGTACTCGGGCCCCGTGCAGTTACCTTGTCTCTAGGCATTGAACTCATGGAGTTGATGCTCAAAGAATTCCTTAGAAGATACCTCTCTTGGAACCGTTCCTCGAACAGTTCCCATGACATGTCGTTGACGACCATGTTCAAAAGTGGTAGGAGCATCTTCCGCCATAGAAGAGAACTCCCCTGTAGTTGAAAGACCACCCTGTGGACCTTCAAGCTGGAGGTCATAATTGTGAAGTGTGAAGCACAACGCTTTGCTCCACAACCATTCCTCGACGACATAACCATCCGCGACATTTGTGGGCTCAAGAACTTAGCTCTCTCGAGTTCTTGGTGGATGCTAACGATACTAGCTAGGGCATGATGTGAACCCTAACGGGTACAGGTACCCCGACCTCATTGCAGTATCGATGATGAATCAAGGCCCTTTGACAATACATATAAGGGCCTTGTCAGACCATCATCATCCCTTACAACAAGAAAATCCAGCCCAAGGACTTGTTCCTCCCCATGGGGGGTTCGACTTTAACTCAACATCAGATTAAAATCAAATACAATCCAATCGACCATTCTACATTATACCTTAGTCATTAAATTCAATCAATAACATCAATTACGAATCAGTTCGGCAATTTTTCATCACAATTTAATCATCAAATTCGATATAATAACATCGACTACAAAATAATTCGACAATTATGCATCACAATTCCATCATTCACAACAATTTAATTTAGCAATTTTAACCTCTCCTTGGGTCAATACTTACTAAACTATTTAATCTTTAATCACAGTGTAAATGGGCAATTCGATATTAATCCAAATCTCCATCCAACTATCCACCAACTTAATTATCAACAGTAACGATTTTATGGTAGAATGCTACCATTTTAACACTGATGAACAATCAATCTTGACACGTGGTCTATCTATATTGACTGAACCAACAATACTACCTGTCTTATTAATAATGAGAAGGAAAATGCTAACTATTATCTTCGTTGTATCAAATTAACAAGGCAATTAGCATAGCTATTACCTAACCATTAATATAGAAAATGACAAGGCAGTTGACATAACTGTTAACAAATAATTAATAGCGAAATCATAAGGCCATTCTCATGACTGCTATCATAATGAGTAAGATAGCAATGAAAATACGATTAACTCTTTAATTAACATAACCATTAGTAAAGTAATGGCAAGGTAGTTAAGGTAATAGTAACAATCAATATAATGCTGACAAGGAAATTATTAAAACTGTAGCAAGAAAATTAATATATCATTAACAGTATTCAAGGCGATTTTCAAGGCAACAAAATAGTTGTACCACAACTCAACAACATGCAGTACATAGTGGTGGCAACTCGTGCCCAATCCCAGCAACTCATTCCAATTTAGATGGCAAGACATGGTCAATCGGCAGCAAAACACAAACACCAACTAAAGGAAAAACGTTGTCACGGTTTAAAGGCCAATTCGTGGTCATTTATTGAAATTTCAGTCACATTATCATGGGCAAATTGTGGTCAATTAAAGAAGTGAAGGAGTCATCCGTTTTAACAGCAGTTCGAGGGTGTGTAACAAAAAATCCAGTCAATATTTTTAGCGTCAATTCATGGGCGTTTACAAAAAACCTGTGAATATTTTAAATAGTAAAAATTCATGGGCAATCAATCAGCGAAACGATCAACATTTAGAAGGGAAAAAAATGTGGTTTTTAATCCGAAAAAATGCAGCATTTAGTAATGCGCAGTTCATGGACATTCACAGTAATAAACACAGTAAGTTTTAAAGAATAACCCAGCCTTCAACAAGAGAAAAGAAAGTCGCCCCAACAGTAAACGAAATGCAGTCCAGAGAGGGGTGAATTTGATAGGAACAAGGTAATTATAACATAAATTCTTAAGTGCAAGACAATCTTCTTCAAGGGGAAAATCTCCCCAAAAGTAAAAATGAAATGAAAACATAAGAGGGATGAATAAACCGAGGTTTCCCCTTTTCACTACCAGGATGCCAATGCCAACAAATACAGGAAAACAGAAACGTTTTTGTCTTTATTACCAGGGTACCAAATGTAAAATGAAAATAGAGAATTTAAATTTTTTGCTATTGCCAAAATACCATTCCAAAATGCAGACATGAATCAACTCGTCTTCCATTGCCAGAATATCAATACAAAAATGCAGACATGAATCAAGTCGTTTTTCCATTGCCAGAATGCAAATACAAAAATGCAGACTTGAATCAACTCGTTTTCCATTGCCAGAATACAAATACAAAAATGCAGACATGAATCAACTTGTTTTCCATTCCTATAATACCAATACAAAAATGAAGACATGAATCGACTCTTTTCCATTACCAGAACGCAAATAAAAAAATGCAGATATGAATCAACTCATTTTCCATTTCCAGAATACTAATACAGAAAGAAGACAACAGTAAGAGAACCGAAAGGATCCAATGGGAAGGGTCATGGAATGATTGCAGGGGTTTTATTAGTCAATTCATAGAGAAAACCAACGAGGCAACCAAATAATCCACATCCAGAGGTTGTTTCCAGGTGGCGGAATCAACAATCAGCCAGGGACAAACATCAAGGTAGACGACTGATAGGTACATCCTTCGTTTCATCATCCTTGCACAAAAAAGTAGGGCGTTGAGATCCATTGGTCTTTTAACACTAAGGCGACGATCGTAGATCAGGCTCCTGGCCGACTGCTCAAGCAAGGAATGGTGAGCTAGGGACGGAGGCTAACCAACCACAAAGGTCTCAATCAACACAGCAAGGTGGTCAATACGTGCAGTGTAATGACTCTCCTCGTTACGACAACAACTCTGATAACGGGTGCAATTTTTTTTTTTTTTTTNTATTATTATTTTTTTTGTGTTTAAGGTGTGTGCGCGTGTGCAAAAAGGTAACCTACACACTTGACTCTACGTCGACACCCGATGACTAGAAAGACGTAACACGATGTTCATAACAAGAATACAAAGGCGCATAACAAGTGGCTGCAAGCAATGACGACCAAGGACATAAGCCGCACAGCAAGTAACTGCAAACATTAAATGACATACTGGGTTAGGTATCGTACGAACACAAAAGGAAGAATCCAAGGTAGTAGATTTTACTATTTCTGCACAGGAAAGCAAGGCGTTTAATCTTAGTTCTTAGCTCCAGAGAGAGAGAATGTCAGATAGGCTCCTGGCCGACTGCTCAGGCAAGAACTAGTAATCTCCGTCAGGTGTGTCACAAGAGTGGAAACCCTGCCTTTAAAGGGCCCAAGAATCTTGATACGGCACTGGATTCTTTACACAGAAATAATCACACACCCAGACTTACATACTAAGGCTGCATGGAGGTGTCTACATCTCGCCCAACACAAGAAGACCAAACAGTAAAATGATTCCAACCAAGTACAATAATAATTAAGGAAAAACCGCGACCACTACGGGAAGCACAACACCGAAGGGAATCAGTCAACACCTAACCATCAAGAATGAGGTATGAACCCCGAATCAATTAGCATTAATTACCAATCCGTTACTACTTGTATTTTTCACTAGTTCACAAGTCGCCAAGTCTACTGCAAAAATAAGGTAAAAACTATTAATTGCAATTTCCCAATACCAATTCATAATGACGGAATGTAGTTAGATTAAAGACCTTGCTTTTGATAGGTTATCCAAATTTGACAACATTCAACCACATTACCATGAGATGATAACAAAATATCTCCTTTCAATAACCTTGCAAATAAATGTCAATCACATTACCTCTTGGCCTTCCATTAAGTTAAAAATATAGGAGGTAGAAGGAATAAATATAAAGGTAAATAAGAATTTAATAACTACATCATCACCTAAACATAACCATAACAATGCTTTCTATATCACAATATCATTACAATTAAAATAATGATGAACTTACATTTTGTTGATATTAATAACAACCGCACTACCAAAACCTAACCATAAATAACCATGTACATACCTTTATAAATAGAATAGTATTGTAATTTAAACTAAGAATGGATTTTCATGTCAAGCATTGTAAAAATAAAAGTCAAAGTTTAAAATAATACCTTAAAATCAAATGGAATGCATATTGTAATCGGATTGTAGTGAATTTAATAACAAGGTAAATTGAACTAAATAAAGGCCTTCTTTACAGAACATTGGAACTAAAATAGTCGAGGTTTGCCATAAAAATTAAAATCAATGGGAACATAATGTAAACTGGAAGGTAGCAGAAGTTCCTTTTTATGGCAAATCATGTCCTTTATTTCCATTGGAATCATAGTCGTTTAACTACACCTGAAGATCATATTTTGTTCACCATATGATAAATTAGTATTGTACTTTAACTAAATATGACTTTCCAAAAAAATCATTGCAACTAAAACAATCGATGAGGAATCATAAAGGTTGGACTCAAAGGGGAAACTGGGGAAGGAGAGCCAATGAGGGTATCCCCGTGGTCTGTGCATAAAGGGATGGTCTACTCAGGTTGCACTCCCAATAAAACTGATAATTAAATTAAAATGAAGGTCGTTGCCAGCATTAAAATAAACTCATAATTAATAAAAATTGAAGGTCGTTGCTAGCATTAAATAAACTGATAATTAATAAGAAATTTAAGGTCGCTGCCACCATTAAAATAAACTGATAATTAAAATAACTGATAATTAATAAGAAAATGAAGGTAGCTGCCAGCATCCGGTCGTAGCGCTGTCAGACCCAAGAAGCATGCCGCCCAGGAGCAGGTGAATCTACAGTACTGCCATCTCTGATGACTGCCAGTAGCGTGTAGGAGGTAAAAATCAAGGTAAAAAAAAAACAACAAGCTCAGACACATTCTTAAAGGAAACAAATGGTGGGAAATTACGGCAGTCGAGGTCGACTTTTAAAGGCCAAGTTTGCAGGCAATAACAACGGTCTCGATCTCGTTTGAAAAGCAAATCGTGAACTAGAAGCTTCGGTCTCAGACCTAACTGAACAGTAAAATCGAGGGTGAAAAATAAAGTGAACACAAACGTAGTCGTCCCTTAAAGAAAACACGGTGATTATGGAAACCACGACCCTCCTTCTCATGTCAAAATTCATGGTCCCCAACCGGTGTTCAATTTAGCGGGCATACAATCAACTGCAGAGGGATAACTGTGGAAATCAAGGAAAACGTATTCATTCTTACGGCTCATGACTGTCAATCAACTCCACCGCCGAGAGGTCAACGTAGGCATTAGTTTACTGTTGTTAAAAGATTAACACGAGAGGTACTTTTAAGCCAAGTCACGACCCCTGACCGAAACTGGAAGTAGCAACTCTACGCAGGTGAAAACTTTTAATCGACAACTGAGTGGTCAACTTAACCAGAGGTTAGGTTGAGACTAAAATCGAGGGCCGGACTGTTGGGTTGTCATGATTTTTGTTTTCTTTCTTTTTCCTTGGGGCGAAGTGGAATTTGTAGAAGGGAAGGAGGTGCATGACATAAGGGCCAGAATGCAGGGGGTAGAGTGACAGTAGGGACGCGATCCATCAAAGATTTGCCAAGCAACACTTAGACAAGAACGCCAACAGAAGACCAGAGCTGGATTCACCCATTAACTACAGCACAATATTAAGGCTCTTAAAGTAACAAAAAGGTGGTTGTCCGAAAATACTAATATCGACGGAGGCCTAACTGAGATGTACACCAAAAAGCAGATGGAGATTGAATTCTTTTCACTACCATTTCACTGGTCTAAAAGTTGAGTTTAACATAATTGGGTCGCTGAATGTTGGTTAAGAATTGCAGACTGAATTCTTTTTCTTTTTCAGGTTCCGAGTAAAATCAAGCACAAAGAATCAATAATTCTACCCAATTCCAGTATACCGATGAAACAAGTAGACACACAATTTAATCATTTTTTTTTTTTTTAGATTTTAGATTTTCCATTAAGCATGCAAACTATATCCTACAACATTCCATCATTCAACAGAGAAACATACCGTTGCCCCTTTTTCCTGCTCCGAGTGTCATCTGCTCGCCCCGTGCTGCTCCCGCTCGCCGATCGTCGAGACTACACCGGTACCTCCCAGCCAAACGCTAGGGGTACTCTGCTTCCCCCATTAGCCCCCCGAGCCGCAAAGGGGCAACACACAATCCAGAGGATATAACTAGCTCCCAGCTAGCCTCCAAGGCTGAGCTACCACTCTAATCCCCGCTGAGAAAATCCCAACTCCTCACAAGCAATCACTCGAGTCTCAATTCAGCAGCATAACGATCCCTAACCCTAACCCTCCTTTTCTTTTTTATAGTGTTTTGAGACCCACCCTTTCCCTAAATCACATTTAATTTAAGTTTTTATGAAAACCCTCTAAAAATTCCCTCTCTTACGAGTGTCACTCATCCCCCACGTTTTTCCAAAAATAATTTATTTTTCTTATTAATTGTATAGGTTTCATTTATTACTTAATTTCCCTATTTTTATTAATCCCTTTTTTTTCTTTTTTTTTTAAACCAAAAAGGTAAAT
>SNQJ01S0019828.1:93539-115025 GCA_010110895.2 Picea sitchensis
AAGAAATTCCCAATCAACGGGTCATCTTGTTGAAAATATTCATCCCTCATCTGCATCTCCATCTTCCTTGGAAGATAAACAAAGAGTTGCATTTGATATAATTTTACAACATTCCATTGAATATCCAAGTCATGAACCTCCTCTCATGATTATACAGGGCACTGTAGGAACAAGAAAGTCTTTCCTTATTCATTGTCTTTCTCATGCTCTTTCTACTTCATCAATTGATGGAAATAGTCCTTTGCTTTTTCTCGCTCCAACATGAATAACTACTTTTAATATAAATGCAAGAACAATACACTCAGCACTGAAAATTATCCTATTAAGGATATGCGACCACTACAAGGGCAATCTCTAGCAATATTTCAAGAGGAAATGAGGCATATTCTATATATTTTGATAGATGAAATGAGATTTTTAGGACTAAGGCTATTCATACAGATTGATTCTCGATTACGAGAAGCATTTCCAGAGAATAAATGTTCTCCTTTTGGTGGTATATCTATTAATCTTGTTGGTGACTTTGGTCAACTACCTCCTCTATGATATAAGCCTTTATATCTAGGTAATACAACAGGGAAAGTTTTATGGGAAAAATTTAACATTGTTGTGACTTTGGATACAATATTTTAGTAGCAAGGAAATGATCTGAAACAATATGATTTTCATAATCTCTTAATGAACATAATAAATGTAGAGCCCCTTTTTTATGATTGGGAGCTTCTTATGTCATGGGTTGATATGAATTTGCCTCTTGAGGAAAGGAGTTTCTTTAATTCAACACTTCATTTTTTCCCAACAAATAATTTGGTCAACTTACATAATAGGCAGATGTTGAAATCATTAAATTCTCCAATTGCTCAATGTGTTTTTGAGCATACACGACGAACATAAATTGTTGGTGTTGATGATGATCAATTCGAACGTGAAGTTCTCTTATTCCCTGGACAACATGTCATGTTGACATGTAACTTGTGGGTTGAAGCTGGCTTAGTCAATGGTGCTCTTGGTTACATTAAGAACATATTCTATATGTCTGGATCCAAGCCTCCTCAACTTCTAATGTACACAACTATTCTTTTTGCTAAGTACATTGGTCTTCCTTTTGACCCATTAAATCCAAACATTGTACCAATCACACCAATTTTAAGAGGAAATTGTAAACAAATTCCTCTGAAGATGGCATGGGCTCTTACTTTTCACAAATCACAGGGGTTGAGTTTAGAACATGCAACAATTTATATTGGAAAGAAAGAGTAGCAAGGGTTGACCTTCACATCCATATTAAGAGTCAAATTAATAGATGGTTTACACATATAACCACCTTTCTCTTTTGAGCATTATGCAAAGATGAAAAATAGTGCATATGTTACAATTAGGAAAAAAGAAGAGGAACGATTGAAGTCCATATCACTGTAACATCCAATTTACATATTTTCACTCTACATAGAATGACTATGTTAAGCTCATTTTTTTGTCTTTTGATTTTACTTTTCTTGAAATTATCCTAATGTTTGTACATACATGTAAATGTTTATTATATCCATATTACTATTTCAAATACAAAAAATTCATCATTATTCAAGTGAGTCTATTTTTGTATTCAGTGAAACTTCTTATTGTAGCTTTTGTAACATCCCGCTCTGGCGCACTGAGAAAACTTATTCTTTGAGGACAATTGCTTGCAAGTGATCCAGATTATTATTTTATTAAGACTTTTGATTTTGATTATGAGGCATTATGGGATGATGACATGTTGTTTCACCGCTTTGACATAGACAGGTGGTATTGACTCGGTTTTACTGAGTGTGCAGCATTTTGGACCTTGAGGATGCAGAGGCATCGATGGAACCCCTTGGAATCCGGATTGAGTCAGGGAGTGTGCCATTGGGGTTTGATTGCTTTACTATGATATTAGTGCATCTAATTAGATGATATGATGTGGATATGCTCTGACATGATTTGTTGATGATGCAGGCTGACGATAGCTTGCTGACCAGACTCACATATGGAGTAAAGGGTTCACACACGACTACCAAAGATGTTGAGGGAGAGGTGTGAATAGAAACCCTGCCACAACCTACTAGCACTCCCTTCGTGGCTTGAACTGTAGGTTAACGATTAACTAGTTCGAGAGGACCCATGATGCCGTGAGGGTAGACTGTGACAGTTGCTCACAATGATTCTACAGGGCGTGCAATAAGGCGGGGGCCTTATTCCTTGGAAGCCCTTAGTCTCCCACGAGTTCACCTAGCAGAGTGTTGACTCCATGGTTTATTGATGTCTACCAATCAGTCAAGAGGCGAGTGGCACCCTTGGAGCACGTAGTGCATCCTGAAGGGCACGTCGCACAAGGGAACAAATGAGGCGAGTGGCACCCTTGGAGCACCTAGTGCGTCTTGAAGGGCACGTCGCATTGATGATGATAGAAGGATGAACCTAGATGGCCCTAAGGCAATTAACAGGTTGAGAAATTTTAAAACAATCTCCCTAATTAAATGTTGCCTAGTACATAAATTAAGTACTAAGTCTAAAATTTTGCTAGGGGTAAAATTTTGTCTACCTTTAAAAAAATAAATAATAATAATAAAATAAATAGATAAAATAAAATAAAATAATAAAATTTAAATTACAAACCACTTAAATAATAATTATGATCTTCATAAAATTTTGTACCATGATGGGAGTAAGAAATTAAATTATCCATAAGAAATAAAATCTGTGAATTTAAAAGGTAAAGAGGGAATTAATTATTTTTCTTTTGATAATTTAAGAAGATACTATATTAATGATAAAAGGGAAAAGGGGTTAAAACCTACACCTGCCTTTTTAGCTCTAAGTGAAAAGGGGAAGGAGGGAAAATAAAAATAAAATAAAAATGAAATAGGAAACTAGGGAAAAGAGGTAACATAAAAGGGGAAAAAGGGGAACTTAAGGGAAAAAGAAGGAAGTCAACTTAGTAAGGAATCCACATTTAAGAGATTTCTAATTTTAAACTGAAATAGCAATTTCATAATAAGGAAAGCCTTTAAAAACTGTAAGGGAATCTAGGGACACCTAGGAGTGATTCTAGGAGTAACTCTAGGTGGGTAAGGGAAATAAAAATATTTACTTAATTAAAGAAATTAATTAATGGAAGAATGTAGGTGATGAGGGACACTTGTATGGAGAAGAATTTTTAGGAATTTATTTTAAAAACTTTAATTAAATGAGATTTTAGGAAAGAGAGTAGGTGGGAAATTCTATACAATGAAGGAATGAGAAGGAGAAAAAGCATCTTCTGTTTGCATAACGTTACGCTGCAGGAATATTGACTTGATTGATTTACTTGCAGGAGTTGGGATACCCAGCTCAGAGAGGAGTGGTAGCTTGGCCTTGTGAGGCAAGCTGGGAGCTAGACGAAACCTTTGGATAGTGTGAGTGGCCCCTTTGCATCTCGGGGGGCTAAGGGGGAAGAAGAGTACCCCTAGCATTGGTTGGGAGGTACCGGTGAGGTCTCGACGGTCGGCAAGTGGGAGTTGCACGGAGCGTGGGATGACATTCAAAGCGGGCAATCAGGCAATGATACCCTTCTTGTTTGAATGATAAAATGTCATAGGATTTTATGATTTAGATCTGCATGTGTTTTGGGTAGGTAAATTGATTGTCTAGTTTCATGACTGAATTTTTATAGCCTAGCTGAATGACTGGTTGATTGAATCCCGTGACCTTCGTCTTCCCATATGTCATGTACACCCTGTGTGTTGATTTGACCTTGAGGTTGTTATCCTTTCTCCCTAGCTATCCAGTCCTCACCTAAGCAATCGACCAGGAGCCTAATCTACGGTCGTCGCCTTAGCGTTAAAATACCTATGGATATCAACGCCCTACTTTTCTGTGCGAGGATGGTGAAGTGAAGGCAAAACTTTAGTTGTCTACCTCTGTTGATGTCCTCGCCTGATTGTTTGGCTTGCGCCTTCCGATATGGCCTCTACGCATGGTTTATCTTGCTTCCTTCTTGTTTATTTTCTTCACCTGGACTGATAGAAACCCTGCGATCCCTTTGACGAGTTATCCCAATGGCCCAGGAGTTCTCTTACTGTTGTCAGCATTTTATATTGGTATCTGGAGATGTGAAACACAATTGGCTTCAATCTACATGGTTCTTGTTGGATGGACTTGTTCTATTGTCCTTTCTCCCTAGCTATCCAGTCCTCACCTAAGCAATCAGCACTGTGAGCCCACCCACGGTCGTCAGCCTTTAGCTAAAATAAAATACCCATGGATATCAACGCTCTACTCTTCCTGGGTATGGTGATGGTAAAGGAAGGCAAAACTTGTTGTCTACCTCCTGATGTCCCTCACCATTGTTTCATTGGCGCCCGGGACATGGCTCCTACGATGGTTTATCTTGCCTTCTTGTTTATTTCTCTTCACTGATCAGATAGAAACCCCAAGATCCCTGTTGTATCTTAGTTATTCTTATGGCCATGGTGTTCTCTTATTGTTGTCAGCATTTTATATTGGTGTGCGGAGATGTGAAACACACCATTTCAATCTACATGGTTCTTGTTGGATGGACTTGTTCTATTGTCCAATGTTGTTGTATTAGGTAATATATATATATATATATATATATATATATATATATATTACCCATGTATTTAAATAGCTAAAAGAAATTTTTAATTCGCTCTATAATGGATGTAAAGGCGAATTGCCCTTTACACTATATATATATATATATATATATATATATATATATATATTATCTCTGTTATTTAAATAGATAAGGAAAAATTTCAAATTCGCTCTGCAATGGATGTAAAGGCGAATTAGTTATGTAATGGAGAATTCGTTCTGTAATAGATATATATATATATATTACCTATGTTATTTAAATAGATAAAAAGAAAATTTTTGAATTCGTTCTGTAATGGGTGTAATGGCGAATTCATTCGGTAATAGATACTGGTGAATTCATTAGATAATGGATGTAATGGTGAATTCGTTAGATAATGGATGTTGTATATTCGTATTTAATTAATTGTGGCATAGTTTTCTTTTATATCCGTTGACAATCCATGGTATAGTTATAATTCATTGTTGTATAGTGATATAATCGTAGAGAATTCATTATTGTGTGTTAATGTGGAGAATTCTTGTGTTAATTGTCAATGTGCAATAGTAGTGATTTTCTTTTTGTGAAAACAATTTATATAGCGAACACATGATAGCAATTGCTTTTCTGATAGCGAACTCATACAACGAATTTATAGATATTGCATAACGACAAATTTGTTTGGTGAAATTGTTCCTATAAAATTTGTTCTGTCAAATTCGTTTATGGAAAATTCGTTGTGAAATTGTGACGGTAAAAATTCGTTCTGGAAAAATTCGATTCTGGCAATTTTCATTGTGTAAAAATTCTTTTTAAAATTTGTTTTGGCAATCTATTCTGGCGAATTTGTTTCCTTCTTACGAAATTCCCACATGTCTCACCTGCTGCGTGGATTGATTGAGGAGAAAATGAGTTACTGTTTACACATCTGACACACAGCTTTACTCACTTGTGTACACAGCGACAACGTTGGTCCCACACACATCCGTACGCGCTGGTTTCATACAACGATAATGTTGTTTACACAGGTTGGGTAGCACATAACTGGAGGCACTTAACATTTTTACACAAGTAGATGTTTCCTTAAATAGTTCCTTCGACGAGTCTTTAAACCTTCAATAAGGAAGCGAATGTTATGGCCCAGATGTCAGAATTAGCTAGTTTCTTTAATTAGCTAGCATACCCACCTTTTGTGATTATAATAATACTATACAGTGAAATTGGAAACAATTATAAATTGTTTTAAAAAGTTCTGCTTTAGTTGAAATTGTTTTACTTTTTTTATAAATTCTATTGTTTTACAATTTAAAAATACTATTTAAATTAAAATAAAAATTTATTGTTTTACAAATTAAATAATTTTATTGTTGTACAATTTGTTTACTTTTTATATAAATTTTATTGTTTCACAACTTACAATTATAAATAAGGTGATCAAATTAGTATAACTACAACACCTCTACGAATTTACAACTGAGACTTATGCCAAGACAAAACTAAATAAAATAAATAAAAAGAAGGATTCTGTATGTTCAGAAACTGGTCCAAATTTATATGTATATCTACCTTAAATTCTGTCATAGATCAAATTGTGCACCATATTAAGAATATCATCAAATGAAAAAAAATGGGAATTGATGGAGTCATGGTTATGTAGCTCTTAATTCGTTTGCACCTTGAATTATTGATAATTGTACTACATCATGAATGAAGGAGAAGCATGTTGATTAGGTGATTATTCTCTTATCATTCTTAAAACTAGCAGGTTACTCTTGCACCATTGAGAGAGGCTGAAGAATGAGCGAATTGTATGGTTATAATAGAATGTATGCACCCTAAATTTTGTAGGGGGTGAGACTGATGTTGTAATTGATTTCTTTGCTCCATGAATTAGTTGATACTTATTTTTCATCATGATATGTAGGGAAGGTCATGGGCATAGCTACTTCATTCGCCACAAAAATATTGTTAGCTATAGTTGAATTTAATGAATGATTAATTCCACGCCTTGAAGTAAAGTAGATGACTACCTTGCATCTTGAATTAAATAAAGTTGATTTCATTGCGCATGAACTTATATCGTTTATGATGGATTTAGTAATCAATTTCTATTGTACTATGGAATTTATGTGAGGTGTGATGATTTATAGAACTTGATTGCGCAGCGATCGTCATGGATGTTTGTTTAATTAGAATATTTATTTTTGGTCAGGTATGTGTTAGTGGGATGTAGATGCCTCCATGTTCCTCAGAATAGTCGCCATCCCTGAGACCTTAAATGGTCAAAATTGATAGGAACCTGGGCTTGAGCATTGCTTATGTGTCATGGAGGTCCTAACCATTGTAGGGTAGGACGGGCAAGTAGTCAGTCTTATTTTATTGTCGGTTGATTGTCGTTCTTTGCTTCCAGATGCTGGATGTGCATCTTAGGTCGTTATGTTGTGGTCACAGTTGTGTGCATCATGTTTGTCTTCGTGTTGCGATGCAGAGCAGAATGTCTTTATTACCCTTGTACACTCGCGCGCACACACACACAAAAACATTTGCACTTGTTATAAGAGGTTTGTTGTCGTAACTAATGGGAGGTTTGCTATAGCTTTGTTTACTACTAACCACTTTTACCATCATTTAATATATTCAAATAAGGAATTTCTTATGTAGTTGAGTTGATGGATTGTATTTGTTTTTGGAATCATTCTTTTTAGAAAAGTAAATATTCCTTCGATTTATCATTTTGTACAACAAATATTTTTCAAATTTATTTTCCATTCTCCATCTTCTCACTACGAATGAAGAATTTCTTTCTCCCATAAAAAACATTAAATCTTTCTACTTTTTTTCATATTTATAAACATTTCCTTTCAATAATGAATTCATTTTTAGTCATGTAGTTTCTCTTGAAGCATTTTTCTCTTGAAGCATTTTTTTTTTAAGCATCTAGTTTCTACTTTTTTTCATATTTATCATTGTTGTACTCATATTTTGTATGAATAAATGTTTTGTTATATTCTTATTTTTTCTCATGCATATTAAATATTTTTATAACTATTTTTTTTTTCGAACATACAATTATGGATAATGAAACTACATCAAAATGTATTTCAGCACCACATGATATCACATCTCAAGAACAATATCTTATTGGAATTCAAAATATGATTAGTAGGAGAAATGGAATTCCTACACATATTTTCAATGACAATTTGCAATGTTTAGCTAAATTGAAGGACATGATTCATGAATATCGAAATATTTCTGATAGGGAAGCTAGCAGAAAATTACAAAGAGAATGGTTGCAAAGGAAAAGGGGCCGTCAAGTTACTATTGATGTTAATTGGTGTTGTATCTGCCATCAGTCTGGTTGTATTTTGGAATAAACTTTGTTATGTTCAGCTTTTAACATATTTTTAAAACAGTTGGATTTTGGATATTATAGTTTGTGTACTTAAATCTTTCACATTTTTTAATTAAAATTTCTTTCCTTTTAATGATATCAGATTGTTCACAAGTCTATCTATTCAATAATTATTTCCATATGTTGAAATTCCATATATTTATTGAAATATTTTCACCAAACATATCCTTTATTAGCCTTCAAATGTTCATATCTATCCTTCCAAACAACTTTATCAGTTTATTACTTTTTAATTGTCATAGTATAATTGATATCAAATACATTTTCTTTTACACATGTCAACAATATATTATTTCCATTCATGTTATTTATCTTTTTACATTATAATTGTCTCAATATGGAAAAACATAAATGTTTACCTCTAAACTAATGAATGTTAAACATACCTCCGTGGATTTATAATGTTTTATTTTATGTCATGGTCTCTTATGTATAAAATATTGATTTCAATCTCATAATATTGTTAGTCTCCATATGTTTTCGGTCGAAAGATATTCCAGTCGAACACTCTTTCGGCCGAAAGATAGTTCGACAGAACTATCTTTTGGTCGAAAGATTATTCGACCGAAAGATTGTTCGACCAAACTATCTTTTGGACAAAATATTGTTCATCTGAACTATCTTTCGGCCGAAAGATGATTTATATATCAACCACACATCAAATTTGTTATGTTTTTGAACTTTGTTGGAGTTTGTTGGTGTTTATGAGCGTCTGTGAGCATGAGGTCGTGAGCGTGAGCATTTCTGAGCGTCTGTGAGTGTGAGGTCATGATGTCGTAGGTCGTGTAGGCAGGAATTTCTGAGTGTCTATGAGCATAAGGTCTATGAGCATAGAGGTTGTGTTGGTGGTTTTCATCGTTGGTGCACCGAGCTCCAGGTATTTCTCTGATTCTTGTATTGTTATGTATTGTTATGTAGTATTTAGTTTCTATTTTAATTTTTTTTTTTATGTATTGTTAAATTTTAATATTAATTTTCAATTTATAATTAAAATTTATTTTCTTGGCCCCTTTTACACAGTAATTAAAATGCGAGTTACACCAAGTAATGGAATTCATGAAAATGTTTATTTGTTATTTTTTTATATACATGGAAATCAATAAGAGTCAATCGAGACTCTATACTAATTTTCAAAAGAAATAAATTAGAGCCAATCGAGACTCTGTATTAATTGTCCAAAGAAATAAATCTGAGATCAATAAGGGAAAATCGAAACTCTTGTAGGAGTTGATGATTTATATAATTAAGAATTGATTAATTATATAAATCAATTCTTATTATATTATAGACAAATAATCATACTCAAAACTTTTAAGAAACAAAATTAAGAAATAAACTCAAATATAGTTGATTACACTAAAATAAGTCAAATATAGTCAAATATTGTCAGTGGGATTGGATTTATAAAATTTGGTTATGTAACTAAATCAAGGCTAGTTTAGATTATCATTTTGTACAAATTTCATGGTGAATAATTGTAGCTTTGTTAAAAATTTAAACATTGCCAAAATTCAAGTACAAAGACATAGTAACATTTCAAAAAGCAACTAAGCAACTAAACTGCTTTGCATTCCTTTTGTAAGTTCCTTGGTTAATTTGAATTTTCCTCGTAGCTTTGCACCTTAATCTAAAGGTGTAGCAAGACCCATAGCCGAAATCATCTCTCTAATATGATTGCTTATCACTTACCTTACATGAAAGGATTGAAAACTTGAGATCATACTCATATTTTGTTCCTACATATCACTTACCTTACATGAAAGGATTAAAAACTTGAGAACATATTGATATTTTGTTTCTACAGTGTTGTGTGTACATGTCAATTTATATGTGTAGCATTACATGCCAATTTATATGTGTGGTATAACTGTTTTTTGTTTTTTTATATTTTCTGCGTATATTTGTTTGAACTTAGAGGAAAAATTGTTGAATCTATATATTGCTTTTTTATATTTTCTGAGTATATTTGTTTGAAATTAGAGGAAAAATTGTTGAATCTGTATATTGGAATGGTGGTTTTTTTTTATAATCCTAGTATTATTCTATGAATTTTTAGCAAGTTGAATTCATTTCTACATTCAAAAATACAATTTAAACAAAAAACCTTATAATTTCTTGAAAATTTATATTGCTTAATTTCGAAAAAAAAGAAAGAAAAAAACCTAAAACAATTAAACAACACCCAATTTATATGAAAAATATGATCCAGTTATGAACCTAATTTGTTAGGGACTCCACTTTTTTGAGACCAAAATTTTTATAGACTGAAGGACTGCACTAATAATGGGATAATAGCCTAATAGTAGGTTTAGCATAACAACATCATAGAAAATCATCAAAAGTTATAGCAAATTGGAGAACATAGGTAAATAATCTGAACTATAACTAAAAATTCTATATAATCTACTATCAATTAAGGCTCGGATACCATTGATGTGAGACATCCATAATTCTTCTATAATAATTTATTAATTTATAACCGAAAAATAAAAAAATAAAAATAATTTAGAACTAGATCTGAAATCTGGAAACTAAAGCAAACCAAAAATATGAAACTAACAAGGCACTAAATGCAGTAATATCTTCAACATATTTAGGAGCACTGACACCAAACAAATGAACAATAGTAACAACAATGAAATACCAGAGGCTTTGGCCAGAAATGAACATATATTTTCGAGAAAAGAAGTAAATCTTAGCAGAACATATTTTCTAGTTGAACTTCATATAACCCAGAAAAATAAGTACATTGAACATAAAATTGCTTGAGAAGGCATGGAAGCTGACTCAGTTGCAATTCAACAATATTCATGGCCCAAACAATTTCTTCCAGACTACTTGCAATAGCATGCTTCAAAAGGCCCTTACTCTAATGGATAAGAGCCATTTATAAGTAGTGATCCCAATTTTTTTAAGAGAAGAGTTACAATCCTTGACAAGTGACACTTATGAGTGGAACGTGACAGATGACTTTAAAGGATTTCAATTCTGATAGCCTTTTTTAACCTCACAAATGCCTATCATTATGAAGACTTATCCTTTTCCATTACATAAAGGTATCATTCAACTACACTTTCTTTCAAAATATTTAGATTTTTTTCTTATTTTATCAACTCTTCCATAGTCCCAAGTTGGTGAATTTGATTACAATTAAATTTCCATATAATTGTCAATATTTACTTTCAACATGTAAACTATAAAATTTTATTATATCATAGGTAATAGATTTTAATATTATATTAATGATAATTTATATAATAAAAATAATTCTCTTTTATTTTATTGAAAATATTGTAATACTTGAATATCATGGCCAAGTTTACATATGTAATATTAGAGTATAATAAGTTTCTTACAAATTTTAGCGTACAAAGTATCTTACAACGCCTTGTTTACCGTTAAATTATATTAAAACTCTTTCATAAGTTATGTTGTTTTCAATCTTTTTTCACGTGATCCTACAAAACATTGGTTGTAGGTTTTTGATAATGTGAATGTATATTATAAAATGTATTCAAAATATTTTGATGATATTAAATATCAAGGTTGTATGGTTTTAATAATGTAAGTAGATTATAAAGTATATTCAATATTGAGGATATTGAAAGAGTTCTACACATGAAATGATGTTCTTATTAGATGAGATTCTCATATTATAAATAAAATCCATTGGATAGCTTGATCTATAACACCTTGAATACCATTGCACCACTTCTCAACAAGTGAATACATATGGTATGTTTGTTGATGCAGGAGCATCCACAACACATCAAGTGAGCCAACACATCGAATGGGAGGTAGCTGGATAGCGCCAGCACAAGTTTTGGAAACACCTTGATATTGTTGCGCCAAACATTAATGTGTGGATTAAAAGAAGCACACTTGTATTGTAAATGGGACCTTGAGCCTTTAAGCTCTCATCCTTAGTAGATAGGAAGACATTTAATAGATTTAATGAAGGTAGATAGATGTTTAAGTCTAGATTTGACAGCTTCAGTTTTCGAGTGGGAAACAGATATAGACACCCTCCTTTGTAAATTGTAGTATTCATAATCATTCATTCAAGAGCAAGCGGAGAAGAAGAGCGAGCAGAGAAATTGTATGAAGAACACCCATGTACAGGCATTGAATTAATAGGAAAAGCTTTGATTCAATCTCATGGTTACATGATGTTTCTCTGTGTGTTGATGCTATTATGCTTATGGATGTTTTCTTTCTGTCATACAATTGCTTTGATATGCGGTGTATGTGATTTCATGGTTAAATTGAAGTCTGTGAGAACAAGGAGTTAGTTTCAATTGTTTCTCTATCTCGAACCAGAGAATTCCTGCAAGGAGTGCAGTTGAATTGTCTACAAGGAGTGCATGACTGCAGGGTTCAGATAGAGGAAACTTTTGTTCTAAGTTCCAGAAGTGCAGATTTGGCACCGAAGCCATGAAAGGCGTGCGCAGGCTAGACGAAGACTCAGAGTTGCGATTCTGAACAAAGGATTGAAATATTTCTGCTGCAGGAGTGCGCAGGGTCCAGAGCTTCATCACTTAGCGTGATTGAAGATTTGCTGCAAGGAGTGCGTGCAAGAATGTCTTTCTGAGAAATTGGAAGTTGAGAACCAGCTCAAGAGGGGTAGGCCTTCGAGTTCATTGAAGGATTTCACACNCGTAGGGTGACGAGTTCTGTGGAAGAGCGCTCGTCATTTTGTGGAGTCCTATTGGAAAAGGACGGACAGTCAAATTTCTCACAAGAGATTTCATGAAGATCGGTGAGTTGTTGAATTGCTTGGAGTTGCAGGGAGGTTGCATAGAAAGCGCAGAGAAAGGTCCGAAGCTCAGGAGGGAAAGAGCATCTATCGGAAACACGGGGAACGTAGATCTACTCGTGGATCAGCATATCGGGAGTTTGCAAGGTGAGACTCCAAACCTTACGCAACAGAAATTGCGAGAGTGCGAGATGCAAATTTTCGACAGTGATGTAAGCCGAGTGGGACCGCCGTAATAAGTGAAGGATAGGTGGCGGAACAGAATCTCACAAGTTTGGAACTCGTAAGTTGAAAGCCCAATTATTTGAAGGCTTAAGTCACGAGGCGTGAGAGTCCGAAGGCAGAGAGGAGAATCTCGGCGTCTCGGGTCATCAGAACTCGGAAGATGGAGAAAAGGGAGGTTGAAGTCGTGAATAGCGAGGCTGCGACATAGCGAGGCCGCAATAGAACCGAAGTCCCAACAGTGCAGGGAAGAAGTTAGCGTTGATCAGCGCATCGGTCTCGGGGGTTCGAGAACCCAAAGGATAGACGGTGAACTCATGAGCCACGAAGTTCTGATCTTCCGATAGATCAAAGAAGGAGGGTCACGTAGAAATAACTGTGGGTAAGAAAGATCCCTGATAGGGGTAAGAAGAACACTTGATGTTCTTCGGACCGTAGAGAAGCGAAGGTCCTGGTGAGTGCGATCGTGCTCCGAGGGGTGCGGTGGCCGTCAGAGTGGTATCAGGGAATATCTTTTTTATCTGTAGCAGAGAGAAATAGGATTCATCATTCTGCCCAGGAGAGAGAGGAAATTACCTGGTCCAGAAGATAGGGATGTGCGAAGAAGAGGTAGGCCAATAGGAAATCCAGAAATGGAGAGACAGATGAGAGATCTCCGAGAGAGATTAGAAGATATGGAGGCATCACAGAGACGCACAGTTGGTGCAGGGGATCTTAACAATTCCGAAGTTGAAGAGGAAGCTAGACATGAAGAAGAGGTCACAACAAAGGATGCATCAACTGAGAGATTGATTAAATCTATCGCCAGGATGAGTTCCAAGAAAAAAATGGACATTCCAGTCTATGAAGGAAGTCTGGAGGCAGAAGAGTTGCTGGACTGGATCAAGTCTCTTGATACCTACTTTGATTATGAGGATATCGAAGAGGACAAGAAGGTAAGGCATGTTGTCATTAAACTAAAGGGACATGCAGCATTATGGTGGGATGAGCTACAAGTGGATAGACGTTCCAAGGGTAAGCAAAAGATCAAAAGTTGGGATCGAATGATCGCGAAGATGAAGGCGAAATTCATCCTGAGGGATTATCCGATCACACTGTTCTGTCGAATGCAGAAACTGAGATAGAAGTTGATGACGGCGAAGGAATACACCAAAGAATTTTACAAGCTCAATATCCGAGCAGGTCATCGGGAGAGCGATGATGAAAAGGTAGCCAGATACCTGAATGGTCTGAGATATGACATTCAGGATGAATTAAGTATGGCAACAAGCAGAATGGTTGAGGATGCTTACCAGATGGCTCTGAAAGCCGATGAGAAGCTGAGCCGTAAGCAAGGACAGCGAGGGCGAGGCAGAAGTCAACCTAGAGACAAGGCAGTTGCCCAAGAGAAATACCAGAAGCCCAAAGACGAATGGAAGAAACCTCAAGGTAAGATTGAGAGAGGTGGAACCTCATAGAGAGGACAACAATATGCTGAGCCGGGGAGACAACATAATGAACAGAGAGGAGATTATGCTGATGAAAACACCATTGCTCGTACCAGAGGTAGAGGAAGAGGCCGAGGCAGAGTGATCACATGTTTTACAAGTTGACAGAATGGGCACAAATGATTTGAGTGTCCAGAGAAGAAAAAGGACGCTGGAGAAGCTCACATCGCTGAAGCGCAGAGGCATGATGTTGGGAATGAAGACATCGGAAGTGGGAAGTCACTGACGATGCACAAGGTTCTCTTGACACCCGAGAAAGAGGTGGAGGACACAACTCAGAAGACTAGACTATTCAGAACAACTTGCAAGACCAAGGGCTGGAAATGCAAGGTTATTGTGGACAGAAGAAGCACAGACAATCTCGTTTCAACCGAGATGGTGGAAAAGATGGAGCTGGAGACAAATGATCACCTGAGTCCATACAAAGTCTCACGGTTACATAAGGGACATCAGGCGAGTGTCACTAAACAATGTTTAGTTGAATTTAAGATGGGGGAATACAATGATAAGATCTTGTGTGATGTCATTCCCATGGATGTATGTCATGTATTGCTGGGTAGACCATGGAAATATGACAGAAATGTGGTTCATGATGGGAGGATGAACACATATACTTTGAAGAAGGATGGTAGAACCCACATGTTGCTTCCAATAAAGGATAAGGAGGTGAAACCAAAAGTAAACAACACCATACTTCTCAAGAGTGGGAAGGAAATTCTCACAGAGATGGAGAAGAAGGAAGATCCACAATTCTTTGTGGTCAAGAAACTGAGAATTGTCCTGACTAGCACAAGAGTGGACGACTTGCCTGATGAGATTCAGGAACTGCTGGAAGAGTTCACTGACATCATCATGGACGAATTACCTCATTCATTTCCACCAATGAGGATTGTGAGTCACCACATAGATCTCATACTAGGAGCCAATTTGCCGAACAAAGTAGCGTACAGGTTGACACCGCAGGAGAATGAGGAAGTCAAAAGGCAGGTCCAAGATTTGTTGGATAAAGGATTAGTCAGAGAAAGCCTGAGTTTGTGTGTTGTTCCAACAGTGCTTAGTCCGAAGAAGGATGGAGGCTGGAGAATATGTAATGACTCTAGAGCGATCAACAAAATCACCATCAGGTATAGGTTTCCATTACCGAGAATGGATGATCTGATGGATTGCCCGAGTGGGGAAATTATTTTTCGAAAATTGATCTCAAGAGCGGATATCACCAGATTCGCATGAGGGAAGGTGATGAATGGAACACAACATTCAAAACAAATGAAGGTTTGTACGAATGGCTGGTCATGCCATTTGGTTTGAAAAACACGCCGAGCACATTCATGAGGCTGATGAATGAAGTCCTGAGGGAATTCATCGGGAAATTTGTAGTCGTATATCTGGATGATATATTGATCTACAGTAAGACGAAGGCTGAACATTTGAAACATTTAGCCATAGTGATGAGGAAGCTACAACAGGAGAAGTTGTTGATTAACACGAAGAAGTCCTCATTTATGAAGACAGAGCTCATTTATTTGGGTTTTTTTATTTCACCAAACGAGTTGAAAATGGATCCGAGTAAGGTGGAAGTGATCAAGAATTGGCCATCACTGAGAAATGTTTTTGAGGTGAGGAGTTTCCATGGTTTGGAAAGTTTCTACAGGAAATTCATTAGGAATTTTAGTGGAATTAGCGCAGTGATGATGGACACCGTGAAGAAGAGACACAAAAATTTTCATTGGACAACAGAGGCTGAGAAAAGCTTCAATCTATTGAAGCGAAAAATAATGGAACAACCAGTGTTGGTGTTGCCGGATTTCAAGAAGATTTTTCAGGTGAAATGTGATGCAAGCAGATATATCGTAGGAGGGGTCTTGAGTCAGGATGACAGGCCAGTTGCATATTTCAGCGAGAAGCTGGATGAAGCGAAGCTGAAATACTCCATGTATGATAAAGAATTTTATTCCATTATACAGGCATTGAAAAAGTGGAGGCATTACTTGATCCCAAAGGAATTTGTATTGTAGAGTGATAATCATGCATTATAGTTTGTGAGTCAACAGGAGAAGTTGAATTAGAAACATGCAAAATGGGTAGAGCATATGCAAAATTTCACATTTGTGATCAAACACATTTTAAGAATCGCTAACAAAGTGGCTGATGCTTTGAGAAGGAAATGTTTGTTGTTGCAGGACTTTCGAGTCAAGGCCTTGGGATTTGAGAATCTCAGGGACATGTACGCAAGAGACACAGATTTTGGGGAAGCATATGAAGCAGCTGAGAATCCTGTTCTCAGGGATCAGAGCCCATGGATAGACGACATGATCCAGGAGGGATTGTTGTTCAGAGGAAATCAACTGTGTATTCCAATTTGCTCCATGAGGGAGAATTTGTTAAAGGAAAAACACAGCGAAGGCTTAGCAGGGCATTTTGGCCACGACAAAACATTTGTGAAGTTGAGAGAAGCGTATTTTTGGCCAGGCATGCAAGTAGATGTCAAGAAGTTTGTTGACAGGTGTCGAATTTGTCAGCATTCGAAAGGGAGAAAGAAAAATGCAGGTTTTTATCAGCCGTTGCCCATACCAGAGAGACCATGGGAGGCAATTAGCATGGATTTTGTGTTGGATTTTCTGAGGACGCAGAGAGGGGTTGATTCCATCTTTGTGGTGGTAGACAGGTTTTCAAAGATGGCACATTTTATTCCATGCCAGAAGACCAGCGATGCGACCCACATCGCAAATTTGTTTTTCAAAGAGATTGTTAAACTTCATGGATTGCCGAGAAGCATAGTCTCAGATAGGGATACGAAATTCATAGGTCATTTTTGGAGGACGCTATGGAAGAAGCTAGGGAATAACTTGGCATTTAGTTCATCTTATCAGCCACAGACAGATGGACAGACAGAAGTGGTCAACAGGAGTCTAGGAGACTTGTTGAGGAGCTTGGTGATAGATCACCATGGCAGCTGGGACAACATATTACCATAGGCAGAGTTTTCATACAATGATTCTATGAATCGGAGTATAGGAAAAAGCCCATTTTATATTGTGTATGGGAAACTGCAGGGTTCAGATAGAGGAAACTTTTGTTCTAAGTTATCAGAAGTGCAGATTTGGCACCGAAGCCATGCAAGGCTTGCGCAGGCTAGACGAAGACTCAGAGTTGCGATTCTGAGCAAAGGATTGAAAGATTTCTGTTGCAGGAGTGCGCATGGTCGAGAGCTTCATCACTTAGTGTGATTGAAGATTTTTCGTAAGGAGTGCACGTAAGAATGTCTTTCTGAGAAATTGGAAGTTGAGAACTAGCTCAGGAGGGGTAGGCCTTCAAGTTCGTCGAAGGATTTCACACAGAGGGCATGTATTGAATTGTTCGGACAGGTTTGTGCACAGGGTGACAAGTTCTGTGGAAGAGCGCTTGTCATTTCGTGGAGTCCTATTGGAAAAGGACGGACAGTCGAATTTCTCACAGGAGATTTCGTGAAGATCAGTGAGTTGTTGAATTGCTTGGAGTTGCAGGGAGGTTGCAGTGCAAGTGTAGCTAAAGGTTCGAAGCTCAGGAGGGCAGGAGCGGCGATTGGAAACACGAGGAACGTAGGTATACTCATGGATTGGCATATCGTGAGTTCTCAAGGTGAGACTCCAAACCTTATGCAACGGAAATTGCGAGAGTACGAGATGCAAATTTATGACGGTGATGTAAGCCGAGTGGGACTGTCGTAACAAGTGAAGGACAGGTGGTGGAACGGAATCTTGCGAGTTCGAAACTTGTGAGTTGAAAGGCCAATTATTTGAAGGCTTAATTCACGAGGCGTGAGAGTCCAAAGGCAGAGAGGAGAATCTCGGCGTCTTGGGTCATCAGAACTCGGAAGACGGAGAAAAGGGAGGTTGAAGTCGTGAATAGCAAGGCTGCAACATAGTGAGGTCACGACAGAACTGAAGTCCCAACAGCGGAGGGAAGAAGTCAGTGTTGATTGGTGCATCGGTCTCAGGGGTTCGAGAACCCAAAGGATAGACGGTGGACTCGCGAGCCGCGAAGTTCCGATCTTCCGATAGATCAAAGAAGGAGGGTCGCGTAGAAAGAACTGTGGGTAAGAAAGATCCCTGATAGGGGTAAGAAGAACACTTGACGTTCTTCGGACCGTAGAGAATAGAAGGTCCTGGTGAGTGTGATCATGCTCCTAGGGGTGTGGTGGCCGTCATTTGTTCTGTGTACAAGGAAGAATTCCCTCAATTCCTTAGACACCTTGCATTTACGAATGCCAATTTTCCCAAGGAGACAATTCCTTTGATTGTTGATGCAAGGAAAATGACATGGAATGTATTTGATCCAACCAAAATACTTTGGGCATGGATGGCCCTATATTGGATTTGATTCCCAGATATATTCTCCCTTAGTTATGGCCTCAAAGAAAAATTTCCTTCAAAAACTCAGTGATTAATATGATTATGTAATTCACACCAAGTTTTGCATTTTTCTGTGTTCTTTATTTTATAACAAGAGATAGAAATATTCATTGCCAAGAGTCATTTATATTTGGACTAGATTGACAAAACACATCTTGAAACCATCTAGTGAGACCTAATGATAATGGGTAAATAAATCTCCCTCTATGATTCACATGTCCTACATATTGTCATGAGTCTTAGTCACATCTCTGTGTAAGCCATGAGTGACCTACTTGTGTAGTAATTTGCTCAAAAAAGAACCAGTCTCCCACTTTGGTGGTCTTTTCCAATGTCTTCCACTTTGGTGGTATTTTCCAATTGTAGAGACCCTTTGACTGAAGGAATAGTTATAACAAATACTTCATTTTGGATGATAAAGTCTAATTTATAGAAATAAAAGAGTCTTAGATGCTAACTAATTATTATACTCATTTATTACTTCACACATATTGACCAAAGTTATTGAATGCTTATCTTATTGATGATATTTATATTCATATAATATAACTTCAAATTGACATCATATTGGATTTCTGTAAGACATGAGTGACCTACTTGTGTAGTAAATTGCTCAAAAAGGAACTAGTCTCCCACTTTGGTGGTATTTTCCAATGTCTTCCACTATGGTGGTCTTTTCCAATTGTAGATACTCTTTGACTAAAGAAATNCTATTGCTATAGGGGAACAACGTGGATATGAGATAGTTGAGGTAAAAACCCAGGGGTTTTTTTGTGATTAGATCAAAAAGAAAGAAAATGTAAGAATGAGGAAGAAGCATCATGGCAGTTGTGATTCCTATTATGCACAAATTAATGAATGTTCCACTGCAAATGGACCTTGATGGCAGGGGTGGTTTGCATTTGCATCAAGTGGTATCAGAGCTTGGTTCAGCTATGGGGTGAAAGAGTGTGAGAAGATATCATAGCGTGGTTCATCTCTGGGATGGAAGAATGTGAGAATATATCAGAGCATGGTTTAGCTCTGGGATGGAAGAAACTATAAAGCAAGAAAACCTGGGAGAATGTGGTTTCAACTTGTGTTGTTGGAAGAAGAATTATGGGAGGAAATGTAGGAAAAAGGTCCTGTGAAGTGTAGTCTGGCTAAAGGCTACAAAATAATTTCCAAGGATTTATCCATGAATATAAGAAAGTCAAGGGGGTGCAGAAACCAATAGTTACAATGTATATAATGGAGTGGTAGCAAACATTAGGATGAAGCCTAAAATGGGAAAAGATAGAAACGAACATAAATTTGCAAGAAGCAAAGTTCAGAAGGTTGTTGTTGAAAAGGAAGAAGTCTCTGAGATAAATCGTTGCTAGAAATAGATGGTATTTGTGGTGGTGGTTATCTATGAATATTATCTTGAGATGAAAGAGGTAGCATGGGTCATAAGAGGATTCATTAGATGGATTTTGTGGTGGTGGTTATCCATGTTTGTTATCTTGAAATGAAGGCATGGTCACTGGAAATGAGCGAGTGTGGTTGTGAGAGGAATGCGGTTAGAAGGTTTCCTAGAATGGAGATTGGGATCATATATTCTTATTAACATGTTGGTAGCGGTGATCACATTGTTGTCATATGGTGACTAGATATTTTTTAGTGGACCTAATATTTAAGAAAAATGAGAAAGAACAGAGATGCAGAAAAATTATAGTAGTGGAAAATTATAGACACATGTGGTTGTGTCAGATGTAACGAAGAAAAGGAGGGAGAGAAGATGGAATTTTGTTTTCCCTTAATATGTTTTTTTCTTTGTTTGTAGGAATAATGAAATTTTCATCTACAGATGGAAGTGAATGTGTTTGGATGGAAATAAAATGCAATAGATGATGTCTATGCATGAAAATGAATTGAAAATATTGTAGAATTACAGAGGTTGCAAATGATGAAGATGTCTAAGAAAATGTCTGAGTAGAAGATGATGTCATGAAGATGAAGCATGAAGGAAGTTCTTGAGTTGAATATGGATAACATACAGTCTAGAAGAGGGGGAACTTGGTGAACATGTTTATGACAAAGAAAGGAGAAGATTTCAAATATCCTAAGGAAGAATGCATGGCGCATAAGAATGTTATAAGATTGAAGGTTGTCGAGGAACGAGCGTGAAGGTGTTGCGTGGAGAAGAAGACTCTTGAAACTCTGTCTTTATTAATTTTCAAGAATGTGTATACATTGATAGAATCAATGACTAAGGAAGTCTACATGTGGTTGTGGATTGATTCAACAGAGGTGTAACATGGAAGCATGTGAATCCATGTTGTGTGGCTTCGAGTATGAGTGGTTGGCTACACCAAAGGCACCTTGTACACTACATGTAAAAGGTCAGTGATATATCTTGGATTGGACATGACTCAGATCGAGTCGTGTAGGTGATGCATGGTTGAGGAGCACCTGACCAATGCTTGTGGTAAAAAATTAAGAGAGACCGAGAGGGTAGCAATACCAAAAGGTGAACTATTGCAGAAAATTGAGTTGTAGTAGGAAAAAGATGAAAATTCTAAATCTTGATGACGAGAGTATTGCTGTATTTTTGTGGATTGATGGAAGAAATGAGTGGAAAGAAAGAATATGCA
>SNQJ01S0019828.1:115035-125035 GCA_010110895.2 Picea sitchensis
TACACATGTTTCTTTTGATCTTGTAATCCCTTGTACATTTTGTCAATTCATTGAGGTTAATATATGCACCCTCAAAGAAACCATTAGGATTGATCTATTCCATGGTAATGTTGAGGGCTATTCTACCAAGAACCCCAATCAACTTAGTCCTCAACCATTCAACTACTCATAGACCATACTACATGCAAAACTGACCAATAAACATTCTTTAGAACCTTTTAGGTTTTTGTTGACATGTTTTAGAAACATGCATCCATTATATCCATTAATTATCTCAATCTGATCTTCAAGTCAATTATGCATAGTTCAAAAAATCTATCACTTCCATATTAGGTTGGTTCTCTCCTAGTGGAACTTCCCAACAAAACTTCCTACTTAGTCGCACTCTAACCTAATTGACTATTTGACTTCTTAAATGATTCAACACATAATAACATATCCATTCCATTGACTAGTAAGGCATAAAGTTCCATTTGAAGCTCTATTTTTACTAGTTTTGTAAATACCGTATGACACTTTCCTATATCCCTAGGATTTATTCATCATTTGAGATCTTTGGTAGTATATACAAATATATTTACTTTTTATTTAGGGATGTTGATATTTACAAAATTTTGTGTGTTGGTGTAATTTACTAGTATTGTGGCATTGTTGCTCTTTAAATGAAAAGGAAANATTCATCATTTGAGATCTTTGGTAGTATATACAAATATATTTACTTTTTATTTAGGGATGTTGATATTTACAAAATTTTGTGTGTTGGTGTAATTTACTAGTATTGTGGCATTGTTGCTCTTTAAATGAAAAGGAAAAGAGCTTAAAGCAATCTTGGAAAAAGGTAGAATTCATTTTATTATCAAATATAAACAACCATGAGTAAGATGGAATTGAATTGCAAAGAGTGAATATGGCAATGTACTTAACAAAGAATAATCTAGTGTCATATTGTATGATTGTAGTTCAAGAACAAGAATCTATATATATGGAACAATTATTTCTTGAGTGCATCATATTTTTTAACACAATTTCATAGTGTACAAGAGTCTTAAAAAAATATTATTAAAAATAAGTAATCACAAGTGACAAAATCCTTAAAAACTAGGTTCAAAGTGTTTGCTAGCAAACATTTACACTAAGAATCAACACTAATATTCAAGATATTTTCCATAAATAGAAAATCTATATTACTTTGTTAATGTTGGTATTTCTATAATGAGTCAACCTATTCATAGATTGATTAGGTTCCAAGTGTTTTCTAGCAAACATTTACACAAAGAATCAACACTAAGATTCAAGATATTTTCCATGAATATAAAATCTATATTACTTTATTAATGTTAGTATTTCTATAATGAGTCAATCTATTCATAGATTGATTCTATTTTAGGTAATCTGTAATGGTCATTAGAAAAGCTATAAAGATTCCTTAGGTTAGTGAGTCGGGCCAAGCTATGATATATGATCCCTTAGTTATGGCCTCAAACAAATATTTCATTAAAAAACTCAATGATTAACATGATTATGTAATTGACTCCAAGTTTTGCATTTTTATGTGTTCTTCATTTAATAACAAGAGAAAGAAATATTCATTGCCAAGAGTCATTTATATTTGGAATAGGTTGACAAAACACCTCTTGAAACCATCTAGTGAGACCTAATGATAATGGGTAAGTAAATCTCCCCCTATGCTCCACATGTCCTACATATTGTCATGATTCTTGGTCACATCTCTATGTAAGACATGATTGACCTACTTGTGTAGCAAATTGCTCAAAAAGGAACTAGTCTCCCACTTTGGTGGTCTTTTCCAATGTCTTCCACTTTGGTGGTATTTTCCAATTGTAGAGGCCCTTTGACTAAAGGAATAGTTATAACGAATACTTCACTTTGGATGATAAAGTCTAATTTATATAAATAAAAGATTCATGGATGGGAACTAATTATTATAATCATTTATTACTTCAGACATATTGACCAAAGTTATTCAATGCTTATCTTATTGATGATATTTATATTCATATAATATAACTTCAAATTGACAACTTATTGGATTTGTGTTGGAAATGTAGGCATAATTTAAACATGGTAGGAAATATGTGAGGAAACAATGAATCATAATGTTATGAGGGCCATGTGACCTAACACTAGTGATATATCCACTCATAGTAGAAACATTTTCTAATGAAAACCCATATCATATGGGAGTTTTTATGTTAGAAATAACATTTTATCCCTACATTCTAGTTAACAAAAACTCTTCATAAGTAAATTGATATTTCACTGAATTTCTATTTAATAGTATTTTTAATGGTATATCAATGTTCTGTAGAGTGATCTCTATCTCCATTCTCAAATTATTTAGTCAAGAATTGACATATTTATGTCAACCCCCATTAAGCAATAGGTAGCAAATTTTCTTTCATGTTAGTAGTCTCTTGTGCCTGTACATTAGGTACCTAGTTTTAGTCATTCTCTTAATGGGGAAATAACTAATTATATGAGGATATGATAGGTTACTTATAATATTAATTATAATATCAAAAATTATAAACACTTTTGAATTTTCTTAGTATTTCTCCATGATTATATAGAAATGCTACAACCCAAATCTTCAAATCTATATATATAATAAAACAAGATTGATGAGTGTCTCAAAAGGGGTTTATTTTTTTCCTAGAGCCAAGATTCATACGATTTACAATTGTTTTCAAGGTAAAAATAGGTTTTGGACATGGAGGGATATGATATTATGAAGATTACACTCTTTGTTTTGGGGATTCTAATGCATTACATTATATGTAGTCTTTGTGGATCCAACAATAGGGAACTTTTAAGGAATATTAAAGAAATGTTCTAATACATTTTTTAGTGGATCCAACCATAGGGAAATTTTAATGAATCCACTTTCTTCCTATTTTTCTGAATTGATTTCCCTTGGCGAACCTAACTTTGTAATTTCAATGACTTCTTTGTGTGGGTTTTATTGATTATTATGAAAAGATTGTGGTTTTATATTCTGTCCCTTATCCCTTTAGTCATCAGTCCTTTCCTGAGCAGTTGGCTAGGAGCCGAATTGACAGTTGTCACTTCGGTGTTTAAAGACCTATAGATTCAAATGCCCTGCTTTTATGTGCATGGATGATGAGTGAAGGATAAGAATCTGCCATCCTGTCTATGGACTCCTTACTTATCTTTTAGTTGATTGATTCATGGTTGATTGTTTAGTTTTTGTGTCTTCTTCTTTGATGTGGATTGTGAATGATAAACCTCTTAGTGGAATGACAATCCCTTAGTGAACCCAACTTCTGATTTGAATGACTTCTATGTGTGGTTTTTATTGATTATTGTTAAAATATTGGGGTTTTATCTTCTACCCCTTATCCCTTTAGTCAACAATCCTTGCTTGAGCAGTCAGCCAGGAGCCGAATTGATGGTCGTCACTTCGGTATTTAAAGATCTATAGATTCAAATGCCCTTATTTTCTGTGCATGGATGATGAGTGAAGGATAAGAATCTGCCATGCTGTCTATGGACCCCTTACTTATCTTTTAGTTGATTGATTCATGGTTGAATGTTTAATTTTTACGTATTCTTCTTTGATGTGGATTGTGAATGATAAACCTCTGAGTGGAATGGCAGTCCCTTGGCAAACCCAAATTCTAATTCAAATGACTTCTATGTGTGGGTTTTATTGATTATTGTGAAAAAATTGTGGTTTTATCTTCTATCACTTATCCCTTTAGTCATCAGTCCATGCCTGAGTAGTCGGCCAGGAGCCGAATCGATGGTCATAACTTCTGTGTTTAAATACCTATAGATTCAAATGCCCTTCTTTTTTGTGCATGGATGATGAGTGAAGGATAAGAATCTTCCATGTTGTCTATGGACCCCTTACTTATCTTTTATTTGATTGACTCATGGTTGAATGACCAGTCTTTGCACCTTCTAATGAGCGAGTACCTCTGTGGCTTGATTGTTTAAAACTTTGATTTATCTCTGCATTTTTAATTGCTTGAACTTGTGTACATCTCTAGATTTTTATTGATAAAATCTGCATTCTAGATAGATATTGAGGAGTGATGTCAACATGAGATTATCCAAACATTCCTTGCAAACGCTCTAAGCATTCTCAAGAAGAAATAACAAGAACTCCTTTTTCAACTGAGACTCTGAGTGAGCACCAACAATCTCGTCAGAGGATATTTTCAAACGATTATGTAAATAGATCAACTATAGAACCTTCTCAAACCAGTGTTATGGATTCAACCTTCTTAGATAGGATGCACATCAATACTCCTACACCTAAGAATGTAGGGAATAACTATGGACAAGAGAATATTTCTGGTAAGTTTCTTAAATTTTGTTTATTTTTATTGAATTTTGTTGTATTTAAATTTATGTGAGGTTAAATCTTGAAGTTACTTTCAAATGTGTGTGTAGGAAATCAATTTAAAGCAAGGGGCGAAAATGAGAGTGGCTTTCATGAAGATTCAAATGTCGGTGCAGAGGGTGAAGGTGGATTTAGGAGGTCGCATTATGAAGAAACCAAATATTACACGTCAACATCCACCTATCCTTCAGATGTTGGCGATGAACTTGCCTCGGAAGGGAATACTGAAGCAAATATGCTTGAGCGATGCTCAGGTGTTAAAAATAGGTTGGAAAATTATTTGGTGGTCTTGGAACTTCCTCAATGATGCAGGAGCATCTCTCCATGTAGCCATCCATCCATCCACATCAGCGCACACACATTCATATGAAAAAAGGGAGGCACAACCTCATTTGAATTTGTATTGAATGTAATTGAATTGTCTAGGCTGGTGAGCTAGGAAAAGCCATGCCTTTGTGCAGGAAGTAGATAGGATCGACTTTAATGCCAAGAATGGCTAAGATCTAGATCTGATCCTGGACTAGATAGCCCATTCATTGTAATTGATTGTAATTAATTAGAGTAGATGAATCCTGGAGGGAAGCGCTCGATGAGCCCCTCAGGTAAAAGAGATATTCAGATCTCATTTTGAGTTAGTATGCGTGTAGAGACAAGGTAGAGTAGAGAGGAGCTGAGAGAGCTCAGGAACACCTTGTAAAATATACAGGCATTTTCCATTATTAATACAGAGCAGTTTTTCCTGCATTATTCTCTCATTATATGCATGTCTGTGTGGGTTCCATATATATGTATGTGTGTGTGTTATCATGCTATTGTAGAGAGTTGCGTTTGATTTCAGGTTTGAGGGTCTTTGAGGTTTCATGCCATGAAGGCGTGACAGAGTGCTGAGACTCTGAATACCGGTGCACAGAGGATGCGCTTCTGAACTCGTGAGGAGTCAGACAGAGACGTGCTGAGGCACAGACTAAAGTCATCAACTCAGGAGGAAAACCTCAAGGTTGTTGAACACCTTGGGGGCAAGGCTGTGTAGCTGAGACACAGTCGCAGATAGAGATTTTCTATAAGTCCTGTAGGAGCTCTGCCAAGTGGGCATTGAGCATACATATGGGTTGCATTGGGGAAGAACTCCGTTGAGAGTTTGAGGAAGACCAGAATCGCTGAGGATTCTGAGAAGCTCTGCCAGAAGGGCATCGAGCGAGTGCATAGGTTGCGCGGAAGAGACCCAGGACTGCTTAGCGTTCTGAGGAAAGAGACTCTGCCAGGAGGGCGTTGAGTAAGTGTGCAGGCAGGCACAGGAGGANGGAAAGAACTCTTAGAGTTCTGAAGCAGAAAGCAGAGTCCACTGAGGGACCTGTATTGGGTTACTGAATACCCAGAAAGAATCAGCAAGGAGGTTGCATGAGCAGGAATCTAGGAAGGCATCGATATTCTCCATCTAAAGGAGAAGAAGGACCAAATCCCCCAAGGGGTCTAAGTGTTCGTGGAAGCTCAGGACAAGATAGCGCTTTGCGCGCGAAGAATCTGTGGAGTGCAGGAGTCAAAGAATCTCGTGAGGATTCAAAGGGAAGAAGCTCAGGAAGGATAGCATTTTCATACACACATTCGAGACTCAAGTCGAGGAGTTCGCAGGGCAGAAAGGAAGCAAAGGTCGAAACCTTTGGGAGCGTAGAATTCTTCCAAGCCTGGGAAGAAAGTTTAGACACTCAAGAGGGAGCAACAGGAACCACCGGATCAGGCATAGGAAGAATATCTGGACCACTGAGTAGATACGTCTAGGAGGAGCTCAGAAGGAGCCTATAGAAAGGGGGGGACCGACAGTCGTCGGATCTCGTGAATAAATCCCGTCATTCGTTGGATCGGGAGAAGTAGCACACGGTTTAGTCTCAGGAGGAGGAGCGCACAGAAGAACAGATCTGAGCCGTCAGATCAGAAGGGGAAATCCCATCAGTCGTTGGATTGGCAGAAGCTGCACGGAGGATAGTAGTCGAGATTTTGGCAATTGGGAAATCGGAGTTCTCGAGGTCATGAGAACCGGGGTCTCGGAAGTTTTGAAATCCCGAGAGTTAATCTGAGCCGTCCATTTGAGGAGGGGCACGTGTCACGCGATCATCCATTCTGGAGATCCGAGGCACCAGGCATCAGGACTTGCAGGTCTCGAAACAGCGACAAGATCGGGATCGTCTATTTGAGGGACGTGTGGCAATCATCTAGTGCAATCGAGGAGAACCGACAGGGATGTTGCCCATTGGCAAATCGGCGATCGGAGAATCGCGAGTCTAGAGGACAAGGCGTCGGGACACCGAAAGTCTCGAAATCCCGATGAGGAGGTATAGATCTGCGCTCGTATGGGAGTTGGTCGTATGGACCAAAGGGCCTAGCCAAAGAGGGCTAGTGAACCCCGAACCCCGATAGATAGTCGGGGATAACCACGGTCAAGTGCTGAAGGCCGTGAGGAGAGAGGAAAGGACCTGTGGAATGGATTGGGTCATGTTTTGACAGGGATTCCACTTGGGAATATAAAGAGCTGATCAGGCTCAGCTGAAGGTGAGAAATTGAACAATCCTGAGAGCAGGAGAGCGTGATGAGGGGATCGGGAGTGCCTCTATCTGCGTCAAGTGGTATCAGAGCCGGAAATCTATTTGTATATTGCAGACAGAGGAGTGGAAGAAGACAGAGTTGCTGGAGGACTCTGTAATGATTTTTGCAGGTAGGCAACGATCAAGGAGACAGTCGGCAGGTCTGTAAGGATGAAGTTGGAGACACTCTTGATGTGGAGTGACAGCAACAAATCTGCCATGAAGGCAGATAGAGGTAGTAGGATGGTTACTGAAGGCCATAGGAAGAAAATCAAGGCAAAAAAGCTTGCAGAAATGGATAGAGAGCTCGCGGATATACGAGCAGAGATAGAGAAGTTGGAACTGTGGATGCGGCAGGATGAAGAATTGGTTCAGGTATGCGAACTAGAGACTGGGAGAGGTCTCGATGATGATGATGAAGAGGATGAATTGGGATCGTCTGATGATCTCAAGGACTTCCAGGAAGGCAGAGGAGGAGAAATTCCATATTTCCAGGAGGGAAACAAGATGAGGTCGACTGAAGATCTCACGGACTATCACGAGGACAGCGAAGGAATTTCACATTGCCAGCTGGGCAATGAAAGGAGATCAGATGAGGATCTCGAAGACTTCCAGGAGGGCAGCGAAAGCATCTTAAACTGCCAGGTCGGCAGAGATGAGCGCTTGAGACTATCTGAAGGTCTCACAGACTCAATGGAGAGTTCAACTCAGCAGGGAGTGCTGATGAAAATGGGATTGATTGATCTCATTGTCTTCCAGGGAAGCAGCGAAAGCATCCCATATTTCCAGATGGGCAGGGATGGGACAGTGAATTTGGATCATCCAGAGGAGCTAACAGAGGTGAAAGAACATCAGGATGATATCTTGATGACTGGGGGAATACAATTATTCCTACCATCTGCCCAGGAGAAGGCAGAAAACTTTGTTGTAAAGGAAGCAACAGCAGGGGAACAGTCACAGTTGATGATGACTGTCAAAGAAGAAAAAGAGTTGGAGCAGACTTTGGGAGCTACCCAAGCAGATCTTGAAAAGAGTGAGAATTCTGAGGAAGAGCTCAATGCATTTAGCGATGAAGCTGAAGAGACTGCAACGTGGGAGTTTGCAGCAGAAGCGGAAGAAGAGAACGAGCATTCTGAGGAATGGCTCAGCATTTTCAGCCATGAAGCTAAAAACAATGCAACATGGGATGTTGCAGAAACAAAGGAAGAAGAAGTAGGAAACATTTTCTTTGCTGATCTGTGGGATCAGATAGAAGCCCTAGAAGAGAAGGTAAGAGTGTAGGGAATGCACATCCAATAGGTAAAGTTGGAAACAAATGAAGGCCTGGGAGATCGTGATGATCTTCCCAATGGCCAAATTTTTTTGCAGCTGACGAAACTGCAACAGCAAAACTAGCCACTGGAGCAGCTGGATGAAGTGATCAAAGAGATCATGGATCTGATGTTGAAATCAGCANACAACAGCAACAGCATCAGGATGGAGCGAATGGAAAGCTCCATAGATTCGTTTGGGACCCAGGAGGATTCTAGCAGCTACAGGAGAAGCTCATGAGCAGGAGCTCATGATTTTTGCAGCTGTGGAGTATGATGCAGGAGAATCTCTCCATGCAGCCAGCCAGCCAGCCATGTCATCACGCATGCATTCATATGCAAAAAGGACGCAGCCTCATTTGAATTTGTATTGAATGTAATTGAATTGTCTAGGCTGGTGAGCCAGGAAAATTCGTTCCTTTGTGCAGGCAGTAGATAGGATCAGATTTAATGCCAAGAATGGATGAGATCTAGATCCGATCCTGGACTAGACAACCCATTCATTGTAATAGATTGTAATTAATTAGAGTAGATGAATCCTGGAGGGAAGTGCTCGATGAGCCCCTCAGGTAAAAGAGATATTCATATCTCATTTTGAGTTAGTATGTGTGTAGAGACAAGGTAGACTAGAGAGGAGCCGAGAGAGCTCAGGAACACCTTGTAAAATATACAGGCATTTTCCATTATTAATACAGAGCAGTTTTTCCTGCATTATTCTCTCATTATATGCATGTCTGTGTGGGTTCCATATATATGTATGTGTGTGTGTTATCATGCTATTGCAGAGAGTTGCGTTTGATTTCAGGTTTGAGGGTCTTTGAAGTTTCATGCCATGAGGGCATGACAGAGTGCTGAGACTCTGAATACCGGTGCACAGAGGATGCGCTTATGAACTCGTGAGGAGTCAGACAGAGACGTGCTGAGGCATAGACTAAAGTCATCAACTCAGGAGGAAAACCTCAAGGTTGTTGAACACCTTGGATGCAAGGTTGTGTAGCTGAGACACAGTCGCAAATAGAAATTTTTTGTAAGTCCTGTAGGAGCTCTGCCAAGTGGGCATTAAGCATACGTATGGGTTGCATTGGGGAAGAACTCCGTTGAGAGTTTGAGGAAGACCAAAATCGCTGAGGATTCTGAGAAGCTCTGCCAGAAGGGCATCGAGCGAGTGCATAGGTTGTGCAGAAGAAACCCAGGACTATTGAGCGTTATGAGGAAAGAGACTCCGCCAGGAGGGCGTTGAGTAAGTGTGCAGGCATGCACAGGAGGAAAGAACTCTTGCAGTTCTGAAGCAGAAAGAAGAGTCCACTGAGGGACCTGTATTGGGTTACTGAATACCCAGAAAGACTCAGCAAGGAGGTTGCTTGAGCAGGAAGCTGGGAAGGCGTCGATATTCTCCATCTAAAGGAGAAGAAGGACCAAATCCCCCAAGGGGTCTGAGTGTTCATGGAAGCTCAGGACAACATAGCGCTTTGCGCATGAAGAATCTGCAGGAGTGTAGGAGTCAAAGAATCCCGTGAGGTTTCAAAAAGGAGAAGCTCAGGAAGGATAGCGTTTTCATACGCACAGGCGAGACTCAAGTCGAGGAGTTCGCAGGGTAGAAAGGAAGAAAAGTTCGAAACCTTTGGGAGCATAGAATTCTTCCAAGCCTGGGAAGAAAGTTTAGACGCTCAAGAGGGAGCAACAAGAACCGCCGGATCAGGCGGAGGAAGAAGATCTGGACCACC